>CAJNRD030001123.1:21698586-21748450 GCA_905319865.3 Cotesia congregata | reverse complement strand
AGTAGTACGTCGGGTGAGCTTATATCTTTAAAAATGTCAATATTTCACAAGATATTTGTGAAGTTGCACTGTACTTTCTTAACGATTGACGTTTTTAAAGATATAAGCTCATCCCGATGTTACACTCATCAAGAGCTTTCATTTGAGTACCCACATGTATTTTCATATATTTATATATATATATATATATAAATATATGAAAAATTTATGTGGGTACTCAAATGAAAGGTCTCGATGAGTGCAACATCGGGATGAGCTTATATCTTTAAAAATGTCAATAGTTCACGAGATACAAGGTCATTTCTTAATTATGTATCTAGAGATAGAGCATTTTCGAATACAGCCTAAATACTTATCATCATAAATTGACTATTGGTGAGAATGATATAAAACCTTGAAAAGGCACAAATTTAAGTCAAGACTTTTTCAATGATACCAAATTTAACCCTAAAAAACCCATTTTATCATATAAATAAACTGGCCACAAAATTTTGCTTATTCTCTTAATAATATAGATGAAACTAAAAATAATAATAAAATATAGCAGAGTTTATCTGTACTTGTGGGTAAATAACTCTTGCAATTAATCAATTTCAATAATTATTAACATTTAAAAATGAAAATAATTTCATTTTTTTAAAATGAAAATACACCGCTTTTAATTTTTACAGGTTTAATAACATGTGTTAAGAAATTATCGCTTTTGGTGTTCTATTTCAAATATTAATTACTTTACGATTATCTACGTCTTGATGAATGTTATTTTTTGTCGTGTATTGTATTACTTATTTTTAATGGTTACGTATATCAGTATTACGTTTTTTTTTTTTTTTTATAGAACAATTGATTGTAATCTCGGAAATTTTTAAGAGTATTACCGTGACTGATTAAATAGTAATTAAAAAGATTACGAAATTTATTTCGAGGTGGAGTAATGAAATTACTCAAATATATTAAAAAAAATTGATTTTTAACGTAATTTAAGTGATAATTTTATCATTTTTTTTATTCAATTAGCTATCATTATCTTGGCCATTAATATTAGATTTTACAAACTTTAATTACCTGAAGATTAAAGAATTTTTTTCTTTAATTAATTTCTTAGTGCGATATTAAAAATAAAAGTCATCGCTTTATCTATTAAAAATTAATTACTAAAAAATTTACGTCGTTTACTAAAAAAAAAATTCAGAGAAATTTTTTTTTACTTTAAAATAGTTATAATTGTATTTTTATTTTCAGATTCGTAAAAAAAGGGGAACAGAAAAATCCCAGATAGCCAAACATGCTGGGAAGATATGCTGGCAATACCGTAGACATCTGCGGCCGCATTTGCTAGCAAAATGCAGGTATAAGTTTGTTCAGCATAGCCTGCTGCCGTTGTGCCTACATTTCATGCTCGTGCAACGGTGGCGGAATATTACAAGCAAAGTGTAAGGATGATCTGCGTGGCAAAATACGCTGTCATCAAGCAGACATTTCATGCTAGCATACTGCCCGCAAAATAAAGAAACAGATTGGCTAAAATTTATCTTACTATTTAGGCATATTCTAAATAATTATTATAATTTAAAATTTAAATTTTGAGTTTTTTTTTTATTCTAATTTTAATCGGAGTAGGAACATAAAAAAAATAAATCAAAATTTTCTAATTAAATATTTTTTATTATTTAATAAAAAACTAAACGTACGTACATATTTTCACATTGAATTTCTTTTATTATTATTACAATATTCAAAACATATTTTTATTTTTTTATCACAATGCATAATTTGATTAACGTCAATTTAATTTTTTTTTATGTTTCATCTATTACAATATCCATTTCCGGATTTCTTATAACTATTACTTTATCTTTTTCTTTATTTGATGTTCGTATCTTCTCCTTGGTTGTTTTTAATCCAGCTGAAATCCATTTTTTAATTTCATCTATTGTTGCTCCTTCGAATTTCCTATTGCGTTTTATTGCGGCTGTAAATATTTATACAAAATTTTAATTAAATTTTTGTTACATTACAAAATAAATATAATTAGGTTATTTTAAACATTAATAGTTTTTACCTCGGTATATTTGTACAATTTTACTATCTTTTAAGGCTCTCGTCACATCTTTTGAGCTGTTATTCCTCTGCCCCGTCCATGTTAATTCTTTTGCCAAGTTTGGAACAAACGTTTGGCTGAGCATGGATGACATAAATTCTTTCAATGACTTTCCTCCTAGGCTAGCAAAATATTTATACTGCAATAAAATTAGTGTTAATAATGATCTTTTTTTTCGAGTTATTTCTAATTTAATACTGACCATTTCTTTGTCTCTTTTTTGGTCTTTATTGTCCTCGAAATTTCTCCACTCTTCGAAACTCTTCAGTGGAAGGAAATCCGGTGGTGACGGTATTTTCCTCGATATTGGGGACTCCTTCTTTATTTATACAATATCTTTCTGTAAACATTTTATCATTTTTTCCAATTGAGTTATACTTTCAGTCTGTTTTCTGAAAAAAAAAAAAAATTAAAATTTCGGTGAAAAGTTGAGAAAAAATGGTGAGGGAAAAATTTTTTAGTTTGTACACGTTTTTTCGAGAACTATATTTCAAAACCAAAAAATAGCCACCGGTAAAATGACATTACAATTAGTTGAGCAGGAAGTGAACATTCTTTTAAATTATCGTTAAAAAAGGTAGACTTTGTAGAAAAGTTATAAAAGAATTTTAATTTTAAATTATATGATAAAGTTTAATTAAAAAAACATTAAACTTCAATGATAATTTTTGTTTCAA
Organism: Cotesia congregata; assembly: GCA_905319865.3. Taxonomy (NCBI): domain Eukaryota; kingdom Metazoa; phylum Arthropoda; class Insecta; order Hymenoptera; family Braconidae; genus Cotesia; species Cotesia congregata. Next base: position 21,745,672 of record CAJNRD030001123.1, on the reverse strand, counting down.
ATTATCACCTTCTGAAGTAACAAAAGAGTAATAAAAAAATTATTTTTTTTTTCATCCATTTAATTACCTAAATAATAAACCTTGACTTCAATTTATTTACTGAAAGAAAAAAAAATTGAGTCGTTAATAAAGGCTGGTGCCTTCTCGATGAAATTTGTCTCCATTTGTACGAATTTTCGCTCAGACCCCCCATTAATTTGATATCTTGCTGTTTGATCATGGTTCAAATTATTTTTTTTATTTTTATACAATAGCCTCAGTTAATAAAAATTAATTTAATAAATTCGTAATTACCACCCTCTGAGTAATAACGTCAATTACAATTTATTCTATATCCATACAAACGTATATATTAAAAATATAAAAATTGAATTTCATAAATACACATAAAAAGTGATCAATATTTTATTTTTTTTTTTTTAATATAATAAATTCAATTGACTTTTTTAAGAAGCTAATAATATATAATTTTAAAGCGAAAATAATTAATATTTTTTAAATAAACAGTCAATTAAAAAATGACACTGAAGTTGACAGGTATTAGAAATTTTTATGAAAATTAATTTAGCAGATATTTAGGGCCAGTTTTTCAATCCGGAATAAAATTTTATCCGAGACAAAAGTATACCGCCAATAAAATAAAAAAAAATAAATAATTCAGCGACGTGATATTGCTCTCAATTAGTTCTCCATGAATTTGGTCGTTTATTTAAATAAAAATAAATAAATATATCATGAAAATAATAATAACTCTTATTGTGTCATTCATATAAATTATTTTTAATTAATTAACAAAATTATAAATTAATAATAGATATGTCGAACGCAAGATATGAGCTCGAAGGGCTCAAAAGCATAGAACAGCTACCTCTTTGAGCTCATAAAGCTCAAAATAACACATAAATTGTAATTTGGAGCTCGAAGAGCTCAACAACATTATATAAGTGCAATTTCAAGCGCTTAGGTATGGAATTAGCGGGAGTTACAGGGATCTCCTTCAGGGTCATCTGTTTTCCTAATTTTTATTTTATTTATTTACAATCAGGAAGTTGTCACATTGGAGGTGAATATTTCTATGACATGTGGCTAATGTTTATTTATTTTACTTCAAAATAAGTGACTGAGTTCAAGGAGAATTACTTGTAGGCAATATCACTGTGCTAAATTATTTATTTTTTTATCATAATGGCAGTACTTTTATCTCGGATTGAAAAATTGGCCCTTAATAATTTAAAAAATTTTTTTGACAAGTAAATTATTGCAAAAAAAATTGACGTAGAAATTTAAAAAAATTAAAAATGCAATTTTTTAAAAATAATTTTTCGGAACATATTTATTTGTCAAAAAAACTAAAAAATAATCGCGACTGCTCTAAATTTAATGTCATAAATTTTTTTTATTATTTTATAGCAATTAAATGATTATGAAAAACAATTTAATAAAAAAATTCTATAAATGAAAATTAAAAAAAAATAATTTTATGAAAATTAAATTAGCCGACACTCAAAAACTTTTGATTTTTTTTTTTTAATTAAAAATTTGAACTAAAAAACTATTTTTAAAAAATTCCAAGGATAATTTAAAAAATTTTCTACATGTGAAAATTTTTGTTTTAATTTTTTAAAAATTATTTTTCAATAAAATAAGTTATCAAAATTTTCAAATGTCGGCTAATTTAATTTTTATTTATTGTTAATTCATCCCTACAATAAAAATACATGACAGTTTGAAGTTAGTCAATAGTCGAAAAAATGGGACCTGATTCCTTATTGGTAGAATATAAACCCTCCTCAGTTACTATTGGTCAATCTCCTGGTACATGAACATATCAATATATCGATATAAATCGAACAGGATAAATTCATTCTAGAATTCCGATAGGGGGCGCGCGAATGCGCTTGATAAAAAAAAATATTTTCAATTTTTTGTATTTATTATTTCTTTTTATCAATCGATAGTGTAATTTTTTTAATTGAACCGATTGTTTATAAACAATGCATTTTTTCCTCAGTGACTAACGGCTTTTTGAATAAATAAATAAATAAACGAATGATTTGTTATATGACAGCCAAAGCAACAGAGGTTAAATGTTTTTATATTTTTAATTAAAAATCTAAATAATTCAGTTTATTTTGCTTTACACTAAAACTTATAATACTGAAGTCAGCTGACACCTGTCAATTTTTTAAATTGTTATAATAAATCAATAGGGACCGAGCGCTAACTGTAGAAGCAGCACATCAGTCGGAAATGGCGCGCCCTGGTGTTTAACAAAAGCACTAAATGGGCAAAAAGTATTACAATAGCTTATGTATTTTTTTACTAAATAATAGAAAAAATAATAAAATATGCTTTTTGACCAGTATTAATCGGTCGTATTGGAAGCAAAGATAATTGAGAAAGTTAAAAAAAAACTTTAGGCCATGTATATTAAATGTGTTAAAAGAAATTCAACATTATTAAGTCAAATAGCCATGTAAACATAGCCTACAAAGTTCAATTCCGCCTCTAAACACTTCGTATGCCTGTCATTTTTCTCTGGGATACCACTAGTACTGAGCGAAAAATAATAAAATTTCACAAGTTTGTCAATTTGACGGTTCCGACTTGATATATTTATGTATGTCGTGATATGTCAAAACTCTACAATTAAAAAAATTTCAAACAATTTATTAATTTATTTAAATAAAAAATAAATTAACATTAAATCACACGTAAGAGTTTAAAATTTTTGCCCATTAGCTTACAATTTCTATCACCAGTTGGCGTGATAGTCTAGAGGCTCGGTCCCTATAAAAATTTCCACTTAAAAAAAAAAAATGTAAACTGTATATGACTTTGATGGCCTTGAGGGAGCCCAGGCTCTAAGGTCAAATAAATCACTTTATCTATCTATCTATCTAATTAAAAAAATACCTAACATCTGTCAACTTCAGTGTCATTAAAACTTTATAATATTCATTAAAATATATTTTAATATAAATTTTTAATTTTATAAAAACAAAAATTATTAACAAAACAATTTTAAAAATCTATTTTTATAAATTATTTTTAACTTGTGCGTGCTTCCATTTTTATTTTCCAATTAAAAATCAAAATGGCGGAGTTTAGTAGCGTTTTCAAAATTATTGACAATGACAACGCTCCCTGGTGACTTAAAATCATACAAAAAAACTTGAATATTTATTATCGACAGTCGTTATTTTATCACAGTTGAAATCACAACAAAATAAAGTTAATAATTTTTACTTAACCTCTCTAAAAATTGCATCATATATAGGTGTTAAAAAAAAAAAAATAAATAAATAAAACAATTAAAATATCAATAAATCAAATAATTAAAAATAATAATAATAATAATAATAAAAAAATAAAATATGTCTATAAAAAGATCAAACGTGAAAAAAATGCTGGACAACCAGCAATCAGTGCAAGCAGTAGTGTTAGCCGACGACTTTTCAACAAGCTTACTAACCCCTCTGCAACATATTTTCCCCAGCATCTTAACCCCAGTCGCGAACCTCAACCTGCTGGACTACATAGTGTTATCTCTGCTCCGTTCAGAAATAAAAGAGATATTTATTTACTGCAGCAACCACATCGACCTTCTAAAAAGCTACATCTCCACCAAAAGGTATGAATGACATTAAAGTTAGCTGTCACTTGACAAATTTTTAATTTTATTTAACAATTAAATTAACTCTAAAAAATTATTTAAAAAAAATTGCATCTTTTATTTTTTTTTTAAATTTCTTAGATGTCATTTTTATAATAATAAAGTTAGCCGACATTTTTTTTTATTTTGCTTAATTTATTAAATTATAACTAAAAAATATTTTTAAAAAATTGCACTTATAGTTTTATAAGTTTTTAACAAATGAAAAAATTTTTTTGTAATTTCTTAATAAAAAAAATCATAAAATTTTTTAGATGTTAACTTAATTTTCTTATTTTTTTTTTTTGCCATAATTTATTTGTTAACAAAAGTTCTAAAAATTATTAAATACCTAAATTAATTTTCAAAAGGTATGACGACATAACAGTATCCCTGATCCTCTCCGACGGCTGCCGGTCTCTGGGCGACGCGCTCAGAGACATCGACACCAAGGGCTGGATCCGGGGAGACTTCGTCTTAATCCGCGGAGACGCGTTTATCAACACCAACCTATTAACGCTGCTGAGCAAGCACAAGGCCAAGAAGGACAAAGACAAGGGAATCGCCATGTCCGTGGTCTTCAGGGACATTGGCAGCTCCAGACCCACCAACCTAACTTCCAACACTTGCTTCAGCGTCGTCAACAAACTTACCGACCAGCTGATCTTCTACAAGCCCAGCAATCTTGAATCCCACCAAAAGAAACTCCAATTTGAACTCAGCTGGTTTTTAGACCACGAGCAGATCGAGATTAACACCGGAATTATAGACACGCATGTCTACATGTGCTCTCAGACTGTACTTTCTTTATTTTCAGACAACTTCGACTTCCAGACAATGGAAGACTTTATCAAAGGTGTCCTGCTTAATGAAGAAATTCTAGATTCTAGAATTTATAGACTGATTCTTGAAGCTGGTGATTACGCGCTGCCTATTTCTTCCTGGGCAGCTTATCACACTCTAACTAGAGACATTCTCCAGCGTCAGAGCTACCCTCTTACTCCTGATATGCTCGCGCCGTTTAATAATATTGTATATTCATCAAAAAGTACCTACAAGTACAAAAATTCCGGTCTAGCTAGAGGTTGTATTTTAAAAAATGACTCTATTGTTGGAAGTAATAGTCAGCTGGGTAATAATACTCTTGTAAGTCGCTCTACTATTGGAAATAATTGCAAAATTGGAGACAATGTTGTCATAGACAACTCTTATATTCTAAACAATGTTACTATTACCGATAATTGTACAATAAAAAATAGTTTTTTGTTTTCAAATTGTAATTTAAGCCCCAAAACTTTGACTGACACTTGCATTATCTCGGAGGGGGTTAAAGTACCCGAGAATAATTACAGCAAGTGTGTTTTAGAAGGTGATAAGGGCAAAATTAAGCTTGTAGAGATGACTGACTATTTAGAGGAAGACAAGTTTGTCTTCTTTAAAAAATATACCGACCTGGATGACGAAGACAATGACAATGATGATAACGATGATGATGATGATAGCTCAGTTCTTGAAGAAACTAGCAGCAAAAGGAGTGGACAGACTCCTGATGATATTCCTGATGACACTCATATATTCTTAACTGAAGTTATTGACAGTCTTCTTAGGGCTTATCAGGATAAACTTAATTGCGAGAATATTATCTTGGAGATTAATTCTTCTAGGTATGCTTACAATGTTGGGATCAGAGAGGTCACTTATAATGTTATCAAAGGGATATTATTGCTACCGATGCATTATTTGGGGGAAGAAAAAATTCCTGTGGATAATGCTAATTATCAAAAGACTCTCAAGGCGATGATTAATTATTTCACTCCGATTATTTTGAACTATGTCAAGACGGATGACGCTCAGGAAGATTGTTTGAACGCGATTGAAGAAATAGCGGGGAGCAATGAATTTGTTATGAACTTTGCGCAGCATTTGGTTCATCTGCTTTATGATAAAGATGTTTTGAGCGAGGATAAAATTATCGAGTGGTTTAATGAAAATGATAATGATGATGGGTTTTATAGTGAGAAGATTAGGAAGGTTCTTCAGCCTTTTATTAAGTGGCTCAATGAAGCCGAGGAAGACTCCAGTGATGAAGATTAATTAAGATTTTTTTGGTGGACTTGGAAAAAATTGTTTACGATACAGTTATTTATTTAAATATACTTTTTTTCATTATTTCTTACAGGTTTATGATTTATTATTTTTGGGGGAATAATGGAAGGAAGATATGGAGAGTAACTGTAATTAATTTTTTGTGGGAATTAAAACAGCAGACGTCTGAAGTTTTTTTTAACAAATTGTTTGTTTGTTGAATTATTAAAATTGCTGTTTTTATTATCGCTTTTTTAACAAGATAACTTTTGTAATAAATATATATATTTTATTTGTAATTAGTGTAATTATAAATAAATTTTTAATAAATTTACTGTGAAGTATTGAATGCTTTTTTTTTAATTAATGCCAAATAATTATTATTTTATAAAAATGGTATTAAAAAAAAAAATAATAAAATTAGCTGACAATTTTTATTTTGCTTCATTTATTAAATTAAAATTAAAAAATATTTTTTTTTTAATTGCAATTATAGTTTTTTAAATAATTTTTTTTTTTTTTTAATTTTTTTGATGACATTAAAGATAGCAGTGACAATTTTTTAATTTTTTTTAACAAAAAAATTAGTTCCAAAAAATTATTTTTAAAAAATTGTATTTTTTATTTTTTAAAATTTCTACATGTTAATTTTTTTTTCTACTTATTTTTGCCATAATTAAGTTAAAAAAATTCTTAAAATTATTAACTATCTGCTAAATTAATTTTCTTTAAAAATTTCTACATGTCAATTTTTTTTCTAATTTTTTTTTGCCATAATTTATTTGTTAAAAAAAATTTTTTTAATTATTAAAAATAAATTAAATAAATTTCCATATTTTTTTGTAATAATTTTTTTAATAAAAAAACATTTCAACTTAATTTTCAAATTTCCATATTTTTTTGTAATAATTTTTTTAATAAAAAAACATTTCAACTTAATTTTCATAAAAAAAAAAAAAAAAAAAAACTAAACTGGTTTGAAAGTGAATGTTGATATATAACGGGCAAGTTATTTGAAATGATTAGTAGGATTTAAGATGGCGGACGGAATGTGTCAATAGTAATGTTTATTATAGTAATATATAAAAATAATAAATCTAAAAATAAATTGAGTAAATAAATAAAATGAATTTTTTACAAATGAAATAATAAAGTGAGTAATTGTTGTGACAATTGATAAAAATGAATTATGTCAGCTGATTAAAACAATGGTGAATAAGTAATTAAATGCGTTTGTCACGTAATATTTTTATTAAATTGACACTTCTCGGAGCAATATTGCTCGCTGTATTATACTGTTTTCAAATATCAAATGGTTATTACTCGAAATTTAATTCACAAAATAAACAAAATGTTATTGTCAATGAAAATCACTCGACCACCCTAGGCAGTAATTTTAAAAATCAAACATATGTAAATAAATTTATTAAATCATTAGATAATACTAAAAAATCAACAGATTACAATGTGTGGTGTATATTTACTAAAATAACTAATAATTCACCAATGAAAAGAAAATTTCGTATTTTTACTGACTCATTAATAAAATATACGTCTGTTGAAATAACTTATCATGTTATTACTGACAATGAAAGTAGGATAATTGCAGAAGGAATTATAAATAATATTATTTTAGCGTATAAAAAAACTATACAGGTAATTAAATACACTTTATTACTTATAACTTATAATATTCAATTCAGCTGACAGCTGTCAATTTTTTTATTTTTTATAATAAATAAATTACATACAATAAAAAAAATACTTTAATAAATTTTCACTAATAATTTTTTTTTATAATCATTATAAATGATTAAAAAAATATTTTTTTTTATTTATTTAGGTGCAATATTACGATGTACATAAACTAGCGTTACAATTGGAAGATATTGTGTCGGTGATGTCACCAAAGTTCAGCAGCAAGCCAGGAACATACTACTCAGACGCATTATTTTTCCTGTCGCTAGGCTTGCACAGGATAGCCTCAGAGCAGCAGAAGCTGGCGGTGATGCTAGACGTCGACACTAAATTTCGCAAAGACATAAAAGAGTTGTTCAAAGAGTTTGACAATTTTGGTCCTGATGCTCTATTTGGATTGGCGCCGGAGCTCAGTCCTGTCTACCGTCATGTGCTGTATTTGTACCGAACTCAAAATCCAAGTACAGAGTTTGGAGAAGCTTACTCTTCCGGAGGATATCCTGGGTACAACAGCGGTGTAGTTTTATTTAATTTGGAGAGGCTCAGAAATTCGTTGGAGTATGACCAAATTGTCAGTAGGGATATGGTTGAACATATAACTACTAAATATAGTTTTTTTAGGGTTTGTTGATTTTTTAAATAATAATAATAATAATAAATAATAACACTCTAATTAGGAGACATTTGGTGATTTTTATCAATTTTTTAACAAATAAATTATAGCAAGAAAAATTTATTTTTAAAATTCCAGCTTTAGAAGCTCTAAAAAGTTATATGAGGAATTTATTTATAATTTTCTGGACCTAGTTTAAGATTAAAAAATAATTATAAAAAATTATCAAGTGTCTGCTAATTTTAATGTCATCAATAAAACAGTTTTATAGGATCAATATTTTCGCAGTAATATTAAAAATTGGAACCATTTATATTGAGTTTGGGCAAAAATTTATATTAATTCTTTTTATTTATTTTAAATAGGGACATTTAGGTGATCGATCCACGTGCGCGAAGTAGTAAAATTTTTTAAACTTCCTGAAAATTTGTAAATTATTTTTTTATAGAAATTCTTTACACTAGGAGGTTAATTTTATTTTTAAAATTGATTTATTTTTTCAGAAGCTTAGCTAGCTTAATAAAAAGCTAAAAATAAAACAAAAGTATGAAAGCATTACGGTGGTGATAGTATATAAATGGTGAGAGGTGACGGACTGGTTCGCTTTCCATTACCGAGGTTTAACTTGTGAATTGGTCATATCCGAAATCAATAATTAATTTGGATGGAGAGCCGAGTGTCGGAAAAGCGAGTCGAGTTGGGTGAATCAGAATGGCTTCCAGTGCTGGAGCTGCGATGTCCCGATAACGACACGTCCCTTTTTATCCCGTCCCCAACCTACTTCTCCTCTCCCGGCAGATTATTGGATATTATTCCATTTCAACTAAACCGTTCAATCCTGGTGCGATTCGCCTGGATTCCCGTGCTCTGGTGAAGAGTTCTAAAGAGGAGGCGGAGGAGGAGGGAGGAGGGAGGAAGGCGGCGGCTCTTTTATAGAGATTTAATCGTCGAATTGACGATGGATTTTTGATACAAGATTTCCGCCGGAGAAGAAAGCTACCCCGAGACAAGGGGAAGAACTCTCGATTGTAATTAACGACGCTGAGTGGCTGGGATAGTCCCGTTCGAGTGGAGGATCCCCAGGGACTCGACCCGTCCTATCAGAATCCGACACTCGCGTTCAAGTTTCGCTACGATAATTGCCTTCGCTTCACAGTCAAGCCGATAGTGAAGGAGGGAAACGCTACTCTACCGTGAACAATTATTTTATTTATTTTTTTTTAATTTAATTATCATTTTTTTCTAAATATTATTATTGATTTTTTTTTTTTATAAATTAAGCTATTTTTTTAAATTCTGGGTTAAATTTTGAAAAAATTATAATAAACCTTTTTTGAAAAAATTTTCAAGAAGTTTTAAAAATTTAACTACTTCGCGTGGATCTCCTTAAAAATCATACTTAGACCTTAAATTTTTTTTAATTCTAGCTTTAAAAATTTGTAAATTAATTTAATATTTATTTTCTAGCTTCGAGGAACCTCAAAGAATAAGCTCTCTGCAAAATTTCAGAGATTTATTTTCAGCCGTTTAATTATTATCGACGAATTTCTGTTAAAACTGGTGAAAAATCAGCTGTTTGTCAAGTGGCAGCCATTTTGGTTTCATAGTTACCTTGTAGGTGGCGCTAAAGTCACTTTTTAAAATTTATATTGCGAAGAAAGCTTCAAGCTACAATTTTTGAAAGATTTTTAAGATATTAATGTAAAAAATTATACTTAGACCTCAAATTTTTTTTAAATTTTAGCTTTAAAAATTTGTAAATTAATTTAATATTTTTTTTATAGCTTCAAGACACTTTAAAGAAGGTCTCTGCAAAATTTTAGTTACATATTTACATTCCAGATGGCGCTAAAGTCACTTTTTAAATTTTATTATATAAAAAAAGCTTTAAGCTACAACTTTTGTAAAGAAAATTTAGTTCTAAAATCAATTATTTTTAAGATATTAATTATTAAAAATTCATACTTAGACCTCAAATTTTTAAAGATTAAATTTTAACTTTAAAAATTTGTAAATTGATCTGAAATTTTTATTTTAGCTTCTAGACGCTTTAAATAAGGTCACTGCAAAATTTCAGAGATTTATTTTCATCCGTTTAATTATTATCAACAAATTTCTCTTAAAACTGGTGAAAAATCAGCTGTTTATCAAATGGCGGCCATTTTGATTTTTTAATTGCGTTCCAGGTGGCGCTAGAGTTTATTTTTAAATTTTATAATATAAAAAAAGCTTCAAGCTATAGCTTTTATAGAGAAAATGTCTTTTTAGAATTAATTAATTTTTAAATATTAATAATTAATAATCCTAAATTAGGAAAAATAAATTAAATTTTCTACCATAACTTTTAAACTAATTAAGATAAAAAATGAATAAAAAAATTTTCTTAAAGCCTAGAATATTCCCGGCAATTTTCATTTTTGTTTCAAAGGTTTGCGACCTTTAAAACAAAAATATCAACAAAAATAAAAATGAAAACATGAGATAGGATAGAAAGGAGTTTATTCATGCATTTTTAAAATAAAAAAAAAAGGAAATGACAGGATTTACGTGAGGAACTCAGTAGCTGGCTTGCAGGAAAGCAGAAGGTGGTGGAGTAGGTGAAGATGCGCTCCCGGGTCTAGATCTGCTAGACCTGCTGCTGCTTCGTCGTCTTGATCTTCTAGGTAATGAAGTTTCGGAGCTTTCTAATATCTAGGGAAATAATAAAAGGAAGGTAAATTTTTTGATGTTAACTTAATAACAAATCTTGATGTTGGTTTTTTAATTATTTTTATATCAATGCAAATAATATATGAATATGAAAATTAATTAGTTTGAAGCACTTTCACTGACGGTGCTCCCTGGTGCCTTAGTTTACGTTTTATTATTAAGCAATGTCCTTAATCACCTCCTGGAGCTCGGCTTTTGAGAACATGTGGAACTTTGCCTCTGGTGTCATTGTCATCAGCTCAACGTTTGTTTCGTTGAGTTTTTCCTCCATTACTTGTTTTAGGATTGTTAGAGTTGCTTTTATTGCTTCTTTCAATGTCATTGACTGAAAAATTAATCATAATTATTAATAAGAAAAAATTGAATATTATTATTATTATAATTTATTAAATATATTAAATAAAATTTTTTTTATGTTTTATATCAATAATTTAATATTAAAATTAGTTATTGACACTTGCAATTTTATTTTAATTGAATAAAATAAATCGACTCTATAATAAATTAATAAATATAATTTTTTAATTATAAATTTTAAGATAAATGGTTTTTCAAGAACATTTTATTTCTTTTATTGAAATATAATTGCAAGTGTCAATAACTGGGTCTTTTACCTTAATAAAAACTTGTGAAATATAAATAAATAAAATTTTGTTTTAATATATAATAACTTTTGTGAAATTAGACTGCAATTTCTTAAATATTGATGTTTTTTAAGATATAAGCTCATCCCAATGTTACACTCATCAAGAGCTTTTATTTGAGTACCCACATGCATTTTTTATATATTTTGGATATATATACATATATATAATATATATAAATATATAAAATATATGAAAAATTGATGTGGGTACTCAAATGAAAGGTCTTGATGAGTGTAATAAAGGGATGAGCTTATATTTTTAAAAATGTCAATAGGTCACAAGAAACAATGTCATTTCTTAATTATTGTCATTTTTTATGATATAAACTCATTTTGATGTTACACTCATCGAGAGCTTTCATTTAAGTACCTACATGCATTTTTTATATATTTTTCATATATACATATATATATAATATATATATAAATATATAAAATATATGAAAAATTGATATGGGTATTCAAATGAAAGGTCTTAATGGATACAGCATCGGGATGAGTTTATATCTTTAAAAATATCAATATTTCCTAAAAAAACAATGTCATTTCTTAATTATTGACATTTTTTAAGATATAAACTCATTTCGATGTTACACCCATCGAGACCTTTCATTTAAGTACCCACATGGCATTTTTTATATATGTTATATATATGGTATTTATGAAATATATAAATATATAAAATATATGAAAAATTGATGTGGGTACTCAAATGAAAGCTCTCGATGAGGGTAACATCGGGATGAGCTTATATCTTTAAAAACGTCAATAATTAAGAAAGTACAGTACAATTTAACAAAAATCATTATTTAATAAAGTCTAATTCTATTTATTTGTAGTTCACAAGTCACGGTAGTCACATAGTGCAAGGTTGCGAGTTTAAATAAGTAAATCAATAAATATTATTATTTTTAATATTTTATTTCACAATGGGTGATTTATTTAAACGTTGTATTTATGACAATAATTAGCTGAATTTATCCATAGAAATATTTCTTTAATTTATTTATTCAATAGTATTAATTAATAAATTAATTTACTCAGCCTAATTATTTTATTGAATAAACTCGGTGATAAAATCAATTTTTTTTTACAACAATATCACTAAGATTAAACTCTATATAATACCTAATAGTGATTGATAATAATTTTTTTTTCATAATTGTCCTTATCAATAAAATTTAATATACTTAATTAGATAATTAATTGAAGAATTAATTTTTAATGACTTTGTTGGTTTAACTTGAAATTAATAATTATTTTTAATATGAATAATAATATCAACTGCAAATTCACACATATAATACAGGTTCTTAAAATATAAATATTGTTTGATTCTAGATTAATTATGCATTACTTTTTTATAGTAACCCGAACATGAGACAGAATAATGCAGAGTCCTGATAAGATAAATAAAAATGTAAAAAAAAAAAAATTAAAATTAACAGACGAAAAAATAAATTAATTTCGAGACAAAAAACAATAAATAAAATAAAAAAATTTAACCCTTAATAATAATCATAGTTTGAGTATTTGAAAGTTAAATTTGTTTAGCTTTTTTACAGCTAGAATCAAACAAGATCCTACGATAAAGTTACATTTATTTACAACAGTTGATAAACTTTTGCTCTATCATAAACTATTCTCATTTTTTTTCTTTTTTTTTTTTATTTTTTTTTTCATTTAAATGATTTACTTTATGTCAGTTTATCTTAATATTATTAATATTAATTACTAATTATTAATATTAATAAATGATAATAATAATAGTTATTGCTACTATTAGATTATTATTTAAAATTAAAATTTTAATTTAATTTAAGTTTATTTCTTTTCCTCTGTACTACGAAGTAACCACTGCTTTCATTGCCATAAAGATGAGATCGATGTTGCATTTCAGTTGCAGTAGACTTTGGTAAAAAGAAAAAAAGTAGAGAAAAGAAATGAATAAATTAATTGAGAAAAAAAAAAAGAAATTAAAGATGAGAATAAAATAAAATTTTTAGAAAAAAAAAAAGAAAGAAAAAAAAAATTAATTTTGAGTTCTCGGTGGTCGAAATGTTGTCGTAGTTTTTTCTTTCCTTTCTATCTTTTTTAACTTTTGACTCAACTCACCAAGCGTCCTTGTACTCTGTTAGGTAAATCTTCGTCTAATGCGAAAATTTGATTGCGTTTTACTGCGAATCGTGATCCGTCGTCAAACATTACCTGTTGGATAAATTATCAATTATTATTTAGCTCATAAATAAATCAGAAAATTTTTTTATATAAGTATAAGAATTGATACTTACAGTGTACATTGTTCGGAAATTGGTACCCTCAAAAATAGCGTCATAAACATTTCCATCAGTCCATTTTACTCTACAACTTTCACCGATGTCTGGAATAGTACTGTGGCTCTAAAAATTAAATAAATATTTAATATAGAAATTATAAAATAAATTTTAAATTAAAAAAAAAATTGTAAATAACACTTACAATTATATCAGTTTGATAGAGATTATTGCTGAAGCTATGGTCACTAAAGGTGACCATACAGAATGTAGCTGAATCAATAGACTCAACAGTTGCTTGATAATACCGTTTGTTTCTATGTTTTGCCCATACTTTGTCACCTTGACGGATATCTAGTTCTTCTTTTGATTTATTGTGTTCGTTACATGTAACCTGAAAAATAGAATAAAAAAAAACCATTTAATGACGTCGTTTTTTATTGTAACAAAAAAAAAGTAAATCATAAGAATTTACTTATAATAAATTTAAAGAATAAACTAGCAACCTTGCAGTCACTAAGTGACTGCCGTGACTTGTGAATTATAAATAAATAAAATTTTGTTTTATTAAATAATGAATTTTGTCAAATTGCACTGTACTTTTTTAACTATTGACGTTTTTAAAGATATAAGCTCATCCCGATGTTATACTCATCAAGAGCTTTCATTTGAGTACCCACATGCATTTTTGATATATTTTTCATATATACATATATATAATATATATATAAATATATAAAATATATGAAATAATTGATGTGGGTACTCAAATGAAAGGTCTCGTTGAGTATAACATCAGGATGAGCTTATATCTTTAAAAATGTCAATAGTTCACAAGATACAATGTCATTTCTTAATTATTGACATATTTTAATAAATTATTAAAACTGCAATTTCTTATAAATAATTTTGCGTAACAAATTTTTTAATTAAATAAAATAAAAAATAGTCTAAGTTAAATATTAAAAACGTACCTTAAACTCTACAAAATCATAAGCAGGAATATCAAAAGCCGCTCCAGCAACAAGCCCACAAGAGGGATGAAAAGAATTGCAGCACAGCCGACAGTTGAGAACCACCCCAGTGTTCTGTTTGCAATACGAGCACTGCTGCTTGACCATATCATGCTTTATCGTCAGCACATTAATCGGATCTTTGTGCACAGAGTCTTTGAAAGTAACCCCAGGAATAAGAAGCGCGCAAAAAATGTGAGCCCAGCGCCCATCACTGGTCCGTTTTACAGCACCACCCCTCATCGGACAAAGACAGCAATTAGATTGCGTCATCCCAGCTTTGCATTTATCACACGCCCAGTTAGGTGAGTCCGTAGGCAGGACAGTAATTCCATAACAAGAAGCGTGAACCACTACATGGCAATCTCTGCAGCGCAGCAAGCTATCTTTCTCCGGCTCGATGTCCTGCTCCTTAGAATTCGCCGCGAACAATGCCGGAGAAACCCAAATTGAAGATCTCTCTGGCAAGCTAATTACTCGGCAATCTTTCCAATCCGGGGGCATTTGACGAGTATTTTTATTACTAGAACTCGCGAAGCCCGTGCAAATAGCGCAGTGCGACGCCTGGCTGCTCCAGTAGTCATTAAAGGTCCTGACTTTTTCCAAATCTGGATGATTCGGGAACAACATTTCCAAAATATGACCTGGAATTATTTGAGAGCTGCTGTTGCTGCTACTGCTTGAAACCGACAAAGTCGGCGACAAAAGAGACAAAGATGAGCTGGAGACTTTTGATGAATCATTAGCACTCAAGCCCGGATAATTAGCTTCAATTGTTAATACTGGAGGATTTTTATCTTCTAATTTAATTAAACTCTTCTTTTTAGGAGCTCGGGGTTTACGCGGTGATTTATTTCCCTGAATTTTCCCCGAATTTTTAGTCAACACCGGAGGCTTAATATTATTCATTTTATGAAGCACTGAAGGCTTGGTAGGAATCGGAATTTTTATTTCCGAGCCAATTGAGGGAACAATTGGCTTAATATCCGGCAAAGGTTTAGAGTCTGCATAAGACATGGACAAATATTTATTAGAAGGTACGCTAAAAAGCATCTGAGACTTGATAGCAGCGGCGCTGTTGTCTGTTGAAGAAGAAAAACTTGCTGGGTACTCTTGAGCAGTTTCTTCTTTAACAAAAGGACTGTTAGACTGTTCAGTAAACTTAGTACACTCAGTAAGTTTCAACGGAGACAAATTATCAACTTGCGTTGCTATCGAGCACATTTTCCGCTCACTAGCTATCTCCTGACTTTCTGCAGATTCTATTGATAATTTAGTCGGTTTTTTCTTCCTGGGTGTCCGCTTTTGTTTGGGTTTTATCGATTGAGCTGGTTGCAAGATCATCGGCGCGGGCGCCGGAGCTATTTTTTGCAGCTGAGGAATTTGATACTGCGGCTGCGGCATTATTATTTCAACTGTGTTCAAAGAATTCTGCTGTCCCGGCTGGGAGACTTTTAAAATCGAAGTGCCCATGTTGATTTTTTGGTGCTGCTGCTGCTGGTGAGAAAGCGAAGAAGAGGGAGCTAAAGACATTCTTGCACTTGTTTTGGGCGCTAGTGTAATCAGCCCATTATTATTCGGCGTGCTGTAAAATAATGGAGTTGTATTGCTAAATTGATTGATAGACTTGTTGTCGCTTATTACAATATTTGCACTAGGTAATTGCCAGAATTTTTTAGGGTTACTTGCTGCTGAATTAATATTAGAGTCGCTGGCTATCAGGACGGTGTTGGTGTTTGGCACTTGCCAGAATCTTTTAGTAGCAACTCTTGAGTCCTCTGAAGCTGTTACTCCACTAAGCTGTCCCTGTCCCTGTTTTGGCTCTTCAATAACAGAAATTCGCTCTGAAGATACGGGAAAAGAGTTGCATAGTTTGCTTTGAAAAACGTTAATATTATTATCTGAATTTGTCTCGGGGTTTATAGAAGTGTTCATCAGCTTGAACCTCTCTAACCGCTGTTGCATTTCTTTGGTGCTTAGAATATTTTGACTGTTTTGAAGAAAAGAATTGTTTGTGTTTTTTATAAATATGTTGGATTCATTCGCGGGCTTGGGGAGAATTCTTGAGCTTTGTTGAAGCACTAACAGCCCACTGGCTGCTTTTAGAGTATCATTGTCTTGTGATGGAGTTGGCTTTGCTTCGCTTTGGGACGTGCAATTATTTGTTAGGACGCATAATTTTGGAGCTTTTATTATGTCATTTTTTTGGTAAATATTCAAGGGTCTGTTGATGTTTGTAGAACATTTTTTGGGTAGAATAAATGAATTTTTCTTTACCTCAGAATTTCCTGAATTAAATTCCGAGAATTTAAAAAATTCTGTTTGTGATGAAGAATTATTTTTTATTAAAGATTTATCATTTATCAGTTCTTCAGCTGAGAATTTTTTTTCAATTGCAAAAGGTTCTTTTATAGATGATTCATCAACAGGACTAATTAAAGATTTATCAACTGCAAAATTGTCATTTTCACTGGAGGGTTTTTCGTCCAATGAAGAATCAGACATGTATTGATACTGTGAAACAACAGCTGCAATGCAAGCATCAATATTCTCGCTAATTTGTAAAGGTGTTGGTTTTTCAGGCTTACTAATAATACTTTGATCAATATTTTGATCAGTGATGTTACTTAATTTAATAGATTCAGTCTTTTGTGATTTTTGTGATGACAGGCTGGGCATTGCCATTAATTTACGCTGGACATAAGCGTCAGATACGTCAAGAGGTTGGGAAGAATCAAAAACTGATTCTGGAGCTGACAAAGGAGCTATGCACTTTAATTTTTTCTTGTAAGTTCTCTTGGGAATAATATCATTACCTTCACTATCTTTTTTGCGCTCTTTATTTTCTGACTTGTGCTTGGTGTACTTTCTTTTCTTTTTTATCGGAGTGTCTCCAGGAGTCGCAAAAGTCTCTGAAGGTTCCTTGGGTTTTGTCGGAGATTGAGAATCAGACAGAGAATTAATCCCATCAAAGTTTGTGATTTTTGGTAGAACGAGACACGGAACTGCGCTGCCAATAATGTCGAGATATTTTGGCTTGATCTCGGAATTTGTCGAAGTGTTTCCTTCAGTCTCAATATTATTTTGATTGGTATTCTTCACGGGTTTTTTAGTCTTAATACCAACTCGCTCTTTGTCAACAGTCATTCGTCTCTTCTTGCGCTTGTTTTTCTTTTTGTTGTACCCGTCGTCGTACAAACTAGCCTCTTCGATTTCCAACTCTCCGGCCTTTAACCAAATGTCCTCGAGAACTTCCAACTGCTGTTCATCCGGGACGTCTTCCTCGAGCTCAAGATCCTGGAGAACTTTTTTCACGTCTGCTGGAATGTCAGGACCATTGACTAATTCGTGCATGTTGAGATCTTGGTTTGAATCGACCAGAGATTTTTTACGGTGAATTGTGTGTCGTTTGTTTTTCGGGGCGTTTATAAAACTGTCTGGGAGTTTGTCGGTGCTGTTGCAGCACAAGAGGTCCATTTGGGACGGCATGGGCGCTGCGGTTTGTCTTGGGTCTTCTGGGTGACAGCCTATGTCTTCACCACGTAGCCACAAGTCATACCTAAAAAAAAATATATTAGTTATTTTTATTTATATATATGTTTAAAAAATATATTAGTTATTAGAAAAAAATTTTTTTTTAATTATATTGTACGATTATTTACCTTTCTGGTTGAAAGCGCTTTACAAAAGTATCCATTGATATTTTAACCATATCATTGTTACAGGTACACTGAGTAGCTCGTTTTCCGTACTCGACCCATCTAGGGGCTGCAAAATTAGTCGACTCGGCGCAGTTGAACCCGTGATTAAAACCAGCATGGTATCCATAAGGAAATGTTATCATTATTTCTCCAGCTTCTTGAGTAATCTGTAATTTAAATTAATTTTAAAATAAATTTTGTGTCCAGGATAGTTAATATAAAATTGGTTTTACTATGATAAGTATTTAGGCTGCATTTAAAAATTCTCTATCTCTAGATACATAATTAAAAAATGACCCGGTATCGCGTGAACTGTAGACATTTTTAAAGATATAAGCTCATCCCGGTGTTACACTCATCGAGACCTTTCATTTGAGTACCTACATCAATTTTTCATATATTTTATATATTTATACATATTACATATATGTATATATGAAAAATATATCAAAAATGCATATGGGTACTCATCGGGATGAGCTTATTTCTTTAAGAACTTCAATAGTTAAGAAATGACCTTGTATTTTGTGAACTATTGACATTTTTAAAGATATAAGCTCATCCCGACCTTTCATTTGAGTACCCACATCAATTTTTCATATATTTATATATATTATATATTATTTATTTATTTTCTTTATATACATCTCAACAGCCTGATGGCCAATAACAGAGATACAAAAAGATACAAATGTTATTCTAAATGTTATTATATATATATATATATATATGATAAATATATATCAAAACACATGTGGGTACTCAAATGAAAGCTCTTGATGAGTGTAACATCGAGATGAGCTTATATCTTTAAAAACGTCAATAGTTAAAAAATTACAGTGCAATTAAAAAAATGTCATTATTTAATAAATAAAAAAAAAAACTTACTTTATTACAAGGTATCGAATACTGTCGAAGCATTTGTGGAGAAATCAAAGACATTTTGTGTCTCAAAAAAGCCGGACAACTTTGATAATTACTGGGAAAGAATCCACTGGCAAGTCGCTCGAGCCTACGTCCATGCTCTGGAGGAATAGCGTACCAAGTCTTGGGAGCCCCAAAGTGTAAATAATTTATCGAGTACAGATCCATGTCTTCAGTATGCCACGCGAATGTCGTCTTCCACATCCCGAAGTAGAGATAAGCTGTGTTTACTCCATCAATAGAAATCCCGTAATCTTTGTTAACATAATCAAGAATAGTACCAAGGTGATTTATGTTCCACACATTGACATCTGGGTCTGTCAGAGACCCTGAAACATCAGCGCCGTAAATCGGCGCGACGTATGTGATGTTTTTCCAGTACTTGCGCTCCAAGTCCTCGTAGTCAAAGTGCTTCGGAGTGGCGTACCTCTCAGAGTTTGCCAGCTTTTCGTACTCTTGGATGGTCATTGCTTTTTTTTGGATGTTTATCTGCTGGTAAAGACCCTGCTTGCCGTTCACCACCTGGCAAATTGGCGCAGGTATCGTCAGGTCCATTTTGGACGTGTCGTAGCCTCCTTTTCGAGGTACCCATTCAGGAGGTGGTATCACCTTAGCAAGGCCAGCTTTGTGCGCTCCCTTGCTCTCCATGTACTCGATGTACTTGGAGAAGTCTTTGAACTCTTCGTAGGTTGGTCTGAAGACCTGGATGCGGGGGGTACCCCCCGATGAGCTGACCATTCTTTTTTGCTTGCCTGAAAAATAAATATTATTAATAACTATTTGTTTTAATATTTATTTTTAAAGACTCATTGTTTTTTAATACTTTTTAAATTTTAAGTTTATTTGCTAGCCAGTCTAATACAACAATTTTTATTTATTCGTAATTATTATTTTTCATTTATTAAATTAGAACTAAAAATATTTTTAAAAAATTGCACTTATAGTTCTTCAAATTTTTTTATTTTTTTATAATCATTTTTTCAATGAAAAAAATTCTAAAAATTGTTAGATGCCGATTAACTTTATAATTTAATAAATTAAACAAAATAAAAAAATCAAAAGTGTCGGCTAACTTTATTATTATCTTTATATTAATAAAAAATGTATACTTGTAGATGTCAAAAAAATTGATTGTTGATTTTTTTTTCAAACTTTTTTTTTAGTAATAATTTATTTATTGGAAACTTTAGCTTGATTTATAGTTTTTGAACTTTTTTACAAATGAAAAATTTTTCTGTAATAATTGTTTTAATAAAAAAAATTATAAAAATTTTTATATGTCGGCTAACTTTATTTTCATATTTTGAGAACCATTTTTTTATTGTTATAAAATTAAAAAAAAATTGACAGCTGTCAGCTAACTTCAGTATTATGTTTTTTTACTAATTTTTAAAATAATTATAAAATTTTTTTAATTTTTATAAAAATTATATTATTAAAAATTCCAGATTTAAAAAATAAAATAAATTATACATACAATTATTAAAAAATACTTCTTTTAATTATAATTAAATTATAATAAAAATGTAAATAATTGTCAGCTGACTTCACTCTATTTAATTTCTTCACTGTTATTATTATAAATAATTTATTTAAAAAATTTCCGCGCTACAATTGTAAACCCGTCAAAAGGTTTGACAGCGCTTTGAAAAAAGTTTCATGAAAACAGAAACTAACCAGAGAAAATATGACTGTTGTTGCGAGGTAAAGAGCGGGATTTGTGTTAATTTATAACAATAAACAAAACGGCTCTAAACTATAAAAATAACCATAAAAAATAATAAGAATAATAAAAAAAAAAAAAAAATAATATTTATAACTAAAAAAATTAAATCACTAAAAAAAATTCAGTATAATTATTAAAACAATGGCAGATGCAAAAAATGTATGTACCTTAACCTAAAAACAATCAACACTCGTGTTTTTTTGTTTAAAAAGATTTACAATTTAATTTTAACTAATATTTTTTTTGTTATAGGATACAAAATCTGAGTCTGAGCACATTAACCTTAAAGTCCTCGGCCAGGACAGTGCTGTCGTCCAGTTCAAGATAAAAAAACACACGCCGCTGAGGAAGCTCATGAATGCTTACTGCGAAAGAGCCGTGAGTCATTTGTTTACACAATTATTTCTTATTAAAGTAATTATTATCTAAGATATTATTTATTAATTTTTTATTTTATTTATTTACAGGGATTAGCAATTGCATTAGTGCGCTTCAGATTCGACGGCGCGCCAATTAATGAAACTGACACACCGTACTCGCTGGAGATGGAGGAAGGTGACACAATTGAGGTTTATCAGCAACAAACAGGCGGTAGATGCTGAGCTTAGGTCATATTTAATAAGAAAATAGATTTAATTATTCCTGTTTTCATTTCATTTGTTTGTTTATTTTATCATTTTCATTATTTCCATTCTTTTCACTAATTAATTCATCTGAAATGTAGATACTCGTTTACTTTGATAAAACTGGCGCTCAATTTAATTCGCTAGACATTTTTTTATTAAATACATTAAATACCACGAATTTCACTAAAATTAAAAAATAAATTCTAATAATAATAATAATAATATTTTAAGTAAAAAATAATGTGTAAAATCTTAAAACTGACACATTTTTTGTTTCATCGAATAAATATGAGGAGTTACTTTTTTACGAACGATTTTTAAGTAATAAGTAAATGTTCTTTGTATAGATTAAATATTAAAATTAATGTATTACTTAATAATAAATAAAACTCGGATTTTATTATCATTTTTTAATTATCTAAAATTTTATAAAATTATCTAACAATTTTTTTTGTAAAATTATCTAAAAACAACCATTTGTGATACGATACTCTGCGACCAGCTGGTCTAGGACAGGCTTGACTTCGTCTTTTACTTTAGAATGGTTAGCTCCGAAGGTTTGCTCGATAATACGCGCAGCTTTAGTCACTACTTCGAGGGCTTGAAGGCCTTTCTTTTGCAACGAGAGTAATTTTCCCCAAGAAAAGTACATCTGAGCAGTCATAGGATGTGAATTCCCGTAATAGTACCTGAAAAAAAATTTATTTTAGATATAAAATAAAAAAATTTTTTAAGATATGAGATACTTACAAGTACTTAGGAATTAATTTAGAAGCATAAATTTCAGCTTCTTTCCAACGTTCTAAGTCAACAGCAGCTGCAACAGCATTTTCCAATGTACGTACAGCTACTAAATTATATGGGTGTACTACACCGTCTTGTTTCTCTAAACACATTCTGCTGGCATCTAAATCTTTTAGAAGTTATTAAAGAAAAAATTTATGAAAAATAATTTTTTAATAAATAACAAGCAATTTTACAGTCACTATGTGACTGTCGTAACTTGTGAACTTTTGTTAAATTGCACTGTAATTTTTTAACTATTGACGTTTTTAAAGATATAAGTTCATCCCGATGTTACACTCATCAAGAGCTTTCATTTGAGTACCCACATGCATTTTTGATATATATTACATATATACATATATATAATATATAATATATATGAAAAATTGATGTGGGTACTCAAATGAAAGGTCTCGATGAGTGTAATGTCAAAATGAGCTTAAGTCATTAAAAATGTTAATAGTTCACGAGATACAAGGTCATTTTTTAATTATTAACATTTTTAAAGATATAAGCTCATCCCGATGTTACACTTATCAAGAGCTTTCATTTGAGTACCCACATGCATTTTTGATATATATTTCATATATACATATATATAATATATATATAAATATATAAAATATATGAAAAATTGATGTGGGTACTCAAATGAAAGGTCTTGATGAGTGTAACATCAGGATAAGCTTATATCTTTAAAAATGTCAATAGTTCACAAAACACAAGGTCATTTCTTAATTTTGTATCTAGAGATTATTTTCGAATGCAGCCTGGAGAGAATGGCTATCCTGGAGACAATAATTTTTCTTATTCTCTTAATAATATAAATTTTAATGAATTCTTAATAAATAATTTTTAATAAAAGGATACAAGCCGTAGATTGCATTTGATCTAATTGATAAAGCGACAACTCGCATACTTCATTGAATTTATCAACAAACTCATCCGTTATTTTTTCCCCACACTTATCGCAATTCTCAAGCATCGGCGAGCAAGGATTAGTGCATTTTTTATTGGGACAAGCCGCTGATATTTCTATTGTCTCCGGCGTGTTACATCTTTCGCACTCACACCAGAAGAAGTACGACTGGTTCAATTCTTCCCGTCTGGTTTTAGTGTCTTTTAATAAGTCAATGTACGTTATAAATATCTAAAAATAATTACAATTATACGATTATACCTCAGCCTTTATTATTACACTTCAAATATAATAATAAAATAGAGAGTATACCTTCGACCAATCCAGAGATTCTAAATCACACAGAGTTCTTATGAGCAGCTTGGTACCTTCGAAAATAGCCGTAGCGTTCGGCTTGCAAGAATGATCAAGTATAGAGGGTCCTAAATAAATTCCTACACCCAAACTAGTCATATCAGTATCAAGAATATTAAATGAATTTACACTCATGCGTCCAAATATTCTTAATAATTCTCTAGGCTCAGGTATTATTTCTTTAGGCAAAAATTCTAGTAATACCATACTTAGTGATGTAAAATGTTCCATTTTTTTAATGTTTTTTTTTATACTTTCTTCATCTGAAAATTTATTTTATAATTAAGTAGCTATTTAAATAATAACTTTATAATATAAACTTTTAAATTATAACTTAATAATTTTTTTTAATAAATAAATTATAGAAAAAAAAATTAATCTTATAAAAATTTTTAAAACTTATAAATGCAATTTTTTAAAATAATTTTTCAGAAAAAATTTATTTGTTAAATAAAATTAAAAATATTGATGCTAAAATTAGCCGATGTTCAAAAATTTTTGTATTTTTTTCAAATCAACAATTAAATTGCAAGTTAAAAAATACTTAAAAAAAATTACAGCTATAATTTTAATTTTTTCTTAATAATTTTTTAAATAAAAAATTTTCAGATATCGACTAATTTAATTTTCATCAAAAATGAGATTAAAATGAATAAATTTCTTGATTTTTTTTTTAATAATTAACTAGGTCTAAAAAATTATTTTTAAAATTGCACTTGTAATTTTTTAGAGCGTCTTTTAAATTAATTTATCTTGCTATAATTATTTATCAGTTAAAAAATTTTTAAAAATAATCAGTATCATAAAAAAAATACTTACGTGACATTAAATCATTAAAAGTACGATATTTAGTATCTGTATAATAGCCCCGTTCATTTTTAGCCCCTTGATTTAATTTGATAATAATTCTAGCCAGCATCCTAGCAGCATCAGGTACTATCCTTGGAGAAACACGTTTTATACTCGGACACTCGATTTTGTGAATCAGCCAGCCTTTTTTCTGACAGTTTTTGCTGCAGTAATACACAAATTGACAGCCAGAGCATCTTGAGATTTTTCCGCTGTTGAAACAATAATCACAGCGCTCCTTTCTGTGCAAAGACCCGAGAATAAATACAAACGGCTCGGCGGTAATTATTGTCGTGCCTTTTTTCAAGTTCTTAATAGATCCATTCGCTTGGGCGGTGCATGCCATTTTTATTTGACTAGCAATCAAAATAAGAGATTATTAATTAAAATATAAATAATATAAATTGATGGATGAATCAAGTACCTACCTGGTGATCAGAGAGCGGCTGGTTGAACTGGTCAGCTGGTTGAACTGACAGAGACATATACTCTATTTTTGTCCAAGTCTACTACCAATTTAATCCTACTTGCACGTTTAATTGCCATCTTATTCTCACCAAGCACATTGTGATTCAGTTTGAGGTGAATTATCTTTGGCTTACCAACACCTCACGTGTTGTGTGAGTTAAAAAATAGAGTTCAACTCTATAAATGTGGCGCCATCTTAATACATTTTTACTGTTATTATTATCACTATATTTTTGTTATGATACTTAAAATACTTAAAAATTAATTTAGCTGACGTCTAAAAATTTTTTTATAGAAAAAATTATTATTTATAAAAAACTGTTGATGTAATTTTTAAAAAATATTTTTTTTATTCGTATTTAATTAATAAAAAAATAAAACAACAAATTAAGAACGTCGGTTAAAGATACTTTAGTATTATTGATACTGAAGTTAGCTGACAGCTGTCAATTTTTTAAATTTTTATAAAAAAATTTATCAGCTGACTTCAGTGTCATTAATTAATCATATTTTTGCACGTTTAATTTTTTCTAAGTTGTTTGTATTAGAATAAATAATTCTTTTATAATAATAATAATGATTAATGGAAGTTATTAGATTATTTTAGAATGGAAAAAAGTAAAAATTAAGGCCCCGCCGAGATTCGAACTCGGGTTATTGGATTCAGAGTCCAATGTGATGCCGCTACACTACGGAGCCTTGAGATGAAAAGCAGCTGTTTTTCAGGGTAGACAAAATGTAGAACGTGAGAGGAAAATTTTACGGATAAGTAAGAACTTTAAAGTGACTGCTAAGTTTAATTGTAAGAGACTAAAATTAACCGGCGTTTAAAAATTTTTGTACTTTTTTTAACAATTAAATTACAAGTTAATAAATAATTTAAAAAATTGTAAATGCAATTTTTTTTTTTAAATAATTTTTTGGAGCTAATTAATTTATTAAAAAATTATCAAGTGACAGCTGACTGATGAAAATTAATTTAATAGATATTTAATAATTTTTAAAATTTTATAATAAATAAATTATGGCAAAAAAAAAAAATTGATTTATAGAAATTTTAAGAAATTAAAAATGCAATTTTTTAAAAATAATTTTTTGGAACTAATTTTCTTAATGACACTTTTAGCAAACGTCTAAAAATTTTTGATTGTTTTTTTTTTAATTAAATTACAATTAAAAATATATTTATAAAAAATTGCACTTATAGTTTTTCAAGTTTTTAACATGTGATATTTTTTTTTTTTAATTATTTAATTGAAATTTTTTCGATAAAAAATTTCTAAAAATTTTGAAATCTCAGCTACCTAACTTCATATGAAAATTAAGTTAGCCGACATCTAAAAACTTTTAGAAATTTTTTTATTGAAAAATTATTACAAAAAAAAAAGAAAATAAAAAATTTCACTTGTAAAAAACTCGAAAAACTAACAGTGCAATTTTCTAAAAATATTTTTTAGTTTTCATTTAATATTAACTTGATTTTCAAAAAAAAGCGGTAAAAAAGTGGATGTAGATGTCGCTGTTAAAAGCCGGAAGCACGCGTCTGCTCGAGAAAAGTAGCGTGTATATTCAGTGAATTCATTCCGTGTGTGTTGAATAGTTTGCTAACTAAAGAGTCGCGATTGGCCATAGGTATAAGTTTACGGAGGGGCATCGACCCGTCTTGCATCAGCTTGGCATCGTACTGGCAGATTCCCCCCTTCAGTGCCACCAATACACAAGGGCCGAGGACTCGCTATCGCCGACCATTGGTCCTCAATTTGCCGACCAATCATTGGGAAAGTGCCCACGAAAATATCCAATGTAAGTTCACAAATTATCGAACACTCGTATATACTACTAAGCGCGGGCTAAGTGATCACGTTGTCACACAATTCATTAATTCATTATTTTTAATAATTTTACAAGCACTTAGTACCGTTCGACTGTTTGTTTAAAGTGTGTTTATAACCAGTACGCGTCACTTAATCCATAAAATTCCCGACAACCGCCAGCCATTTTTATTCCTTAGAGCATCAGCTTGCTTTTACACATACGCGCAATTACATATGCTTACAATTATGCACTACCAACAATATTCGCCAATTAATTATTTTTACAACCTAAAATTTTTTTCTTTTTTATTTTATTTATTTTTTACAAGTGTCACTTGATCAGCTGGCCCGCCAGTTCGACTAATTAAATGTGTTTATTTATTTATTAACTAAAGTATGAAAAATAACGCGAGTTTATACAGTAAGTACTTATCAAGATGACGTGTATCTCTGAGAACTTCAACACAGGTGTTGCCTCGTCAACTATGCGGTTAATTTATAAAAAAAAACGAGGTGAATTTACCTCAATAATTATTTTATTTTTGCCGCCTCCCTTTTATTGTTATTTATTTTAAATAAATAAAATAGAAATCTGTTTATTCTGTTTAATTAATTTAGTTTTCATTTTTAGATAGTACAAAGATGGATCAGCTGACAGAGGGGCAAGCTGTTATGGTTGGAGGAGCTGGCGGAACTGTTCAAGTTGTACAGATGGGCCAGGGTGGACAAGCAATGATGCTTCCCCAGGTAAAAAAAATATTATATGTAATTTTGGATCAAAAATAAAAATTACAGAGATTTTATAATTAAGAAAAAAAAATTGTGAAATTAATTTAACTGATGTTTGATAATTTTTAGATTTGTTACAAATAAATTATAAAAAAAATTGATATTTAGATATTTTTAAAAAATTAAAAAGGCAATTTTTTTAAAACCATTTTTTAGAACAAACTTTTTTGTAAAATAAAATTAAAAAATGATTTAATTTTAATGTTATAAAAAAATTCCACAAGTAAAAATTATAAATATAATTTTTTATAGATAATCTATATTAAGAGAATGAAAAAAAATTTGTCTCCACGATAGTCAATTTATTGTGATAAGTATTTAGGCTGCATTTAAAAATACTCTATTTCTAGACTCATAATTAAGAAATGACCTTGTATCTTGTGAACTATTGACATTTTTAAAGATATAAGCTCATCCTGATGTTACATTCATCAAGACCTTTCATTTGAGTACCCACATCAACTTTTCATATATTTTATATATTTATATATTTCACAAATACCATATATATAAAATATATAAAAAATGCCATGTGGGTACTTAAATGAAAGGTCTCAATAAATGTACCATCGAAATGAGCTTATATCTTAAAAAATGTCAATAGTTAAGAAATGACCTTGTATTTTGTAAACTATTGACATTTTTAAAAATATAAGCTCATTCCAATGTTACACTTATTGAGACCTTTTATTTGAGTACCCACATCAATTTTTCATATATTTTATATATTTATATATTTCACAAATACCATATATATATAAAATATATCAAAAATGCATGTGGGTACTCAAATGAAAGCTCTTGATGAGTGTAACATCAGGATGAGCTTATATCTTTAAAAACTTTTATTTATTTATAGTACACAACTCACGGCAGTCACATAGTGACTACAAAGTAGCTAATTTCTTACTAAATAAAATTATTTTCAGGCAATTCAAGTTGCTGGACCTAATGGACAGATCCAAGTCCTACCAATGTCGTCTCTGGCTGGAGGAGGCCAACAATTAGTGATACAGCAGCAACCACAAACACCCCAGATTATCCAGACACCTGATGGACAGACTTATATTTACCAGCCGGTTCAACTTGACAACCAAGTTCAGCAAGCTCAACAGACCGGTAACTGTCCGTAGCTTTTATTTTTTTTTTTATAACATAATTATTTATTAGAGCTGATTTTAACTAACAATTTAACTTTGTGATTTAGTCATCATCAATGGAAACCTGATGCAAATAGCGGGGACGTCGCAAGCAGCAGCTGCTGCTGCATCCCCGTCGCCGGTCCAGCAAATCTCGAGTCCTACATCGGCAACTCAGGCAGGAAATATTGTCATGGTGATTTGAAATGTCTCTTACACTTAATAGTCATTATATATATTTTTTTATACTGGCTAGTAGTGATAGAGCAACAGAAAATTACAATCAATCTTTTATATTTACTAAAATGCTTGTTGTAATTTTTAATTTAGTTTTGGTTAGTTTTATATTTTTAGGCGAGTTTTTTTTTATAAATTTAGTTTGATTTGTGCAGATGGTGCCTGGTAATGGAGGACAAACACAATTCCAAAGAGTAGCGTTACCCAATGCTGAATTTCTTGAAGAAGAACCGCTTTATGTTAACGCTAAACAGTACAGGAGAATTTTAAAGCGAAGACAAGCACGGGCTAAACTTGAAGCTGAGGGAAAAATTCCTAAAGAAAGACCTGTTAGTATTTTATTTTTATTTTTAGTTATTTTTATATAATAATAATAATAATAATAATAATAATAATAATAATAATACTGTTAATAAGTATTTAGGCTGCATTTAAAAATACTCTAGTCTCATAATTAAGAAATGACTTTGTATCTTGTGAACTATTGACATTTTTAAAGATATAAGCTCATCCCGATGTTACACTCATCAAGACCTTTCATTTAAGTACCCACATCAATTTTTCATATATTTATATATATTACATATATGTATGTATGAAAAATATATCAAAAATGCAAGTGGGTACTCAAATGAAAGCTCTTGATGAGTGTAACATCATGATGAGCTTATATCTTTAAAAAAAAGTCAATAGTTATCAATAATAATAATAATAATAATAATAATAATATTAATTATTAATCAACAGAAATATCTCCACGAGTCACGACATAGACACGCGATGAACAGGATTCGCGGTGAAGGTGGACGTTTCCACTCTGGTCAGGTAAAAAAAAGAAAGTAAGTCGATTAACTAATTATTTTATTATTATTAAATAATAATAATAAAATTAATTATTTGATATTTTAAATAGTTTAAATTCAATGAGATCAATGCCATTAGCAACAAACGCAAATCAGCATCACGATAATATGACATCGACAATCATCATTGAAGTAATTATTTCAAATAGAAATGATTAATTTTATGCTTATATAATTTAATATAAATTAATAATTCTTTCATTTATTATTACTACAACTCTTTTATTTATTTATCTTTTTCAGAGCGCGGGAGGCACGGCCCTTTCAGATATGATCTCGGATAGCGGGATAGTCACAGAAGGACACTGAATATTTACAATAAAATAAATATTCATGTATATTATATAAGTAAGCCAAAAATACGGGCGGTATTAACGAGGCAGTTTGTGAAAATTAGGATAAATTAAAACTTATGGTCTGAATTGTTTTTAAAACAAATAAATTAATGTAAATATGCGGTTTGCAAAGTTGCTAGGTTCTATTTATATAAAAAAAAAAAAAAAAAAAAAAATTCGGTTTATAACTGAGAGTAACATTGATAGGCACTGTGACTTTAATGTTAATGCATCGTAACTTGTAAGTGTATATTTAAACTATTTTTCATTTTTATTTTTAATAGTTCAAATTTTGTTAATTTACTAGATTAAAATACCCGAAGGATTGATGCAATTTAGTAGATTTAATTATTATTATTATTATTATTATTATTAATAAGATTTTGGTTAAATTAATACAGTTTTATTTAAACATCGCATCTTGCCATGACAAGCACACTTTGTTTTGTTACTTTCTTGGTTTTTCTTTTCGTTAGAGCTACAATTTTTTTTTTTTTACCAAAAATATATGCGATGTTTAAGTGATAGTATACATACGTACAATGTAAAATAATTTTTTCTGATAATCAAACTAGGATAAGAGTTCTTTATAAAAAGTATGTTACTAAAAGTCACTTTAAAAAATTTTTACCAGTCTTACTTATCACCGCTGCGTATTCCGAGTCACCGGTACTAAAAAAAAAAAAAATTTAATATATATAAAAATAAAATTTAATAAAATAAAAAAAAATTAAATTTTAATAAAAATAAAAATAAAAAAAATAATTTAATAATATTTTGTTAATTGATTTAAACAAAAGTTTCATTTGTACTAACGTGACTCGAAGAATTTTTCTTTCTTTTAAATTTGGCCGTAAATTATCCATCGGTTTTTCAATGACTGGACGTTTATGCCTCCATTCAAACCCATTTAAATGATAACAATCACGATATGAACTTTTGTAAACCGTTTCCGGAACAATCCAATCATCTGACAAACTTAATTTTGGATTACTTTTTATTTGTGGGTACAACGAACAGAAATCATATTGATAAATTGTTTTCACAGGTATTTTAACTTGCTCAATAGTACTTTTCAATGTGTTTAAAGATAACTAAATAATAATTAATATTAATTCATAAATTAAGAGTGTAAATAAAACTATAGCTTTTAATATTGAATTAAAAGATCAAAATAAATTTGTAAATTATTTTTTACATCTGTTTTATATAAAATTTACCTTTTCAGATTCTAGAAAATTTTCTTCAAAAAATTTATTTCTTTTAGATATTTTTTTAGGCTGGTAATCTTTGCTGTAAGTCGTCGAAAAATCTCTAGTTTCATCTTCTATTTCTAGTAACATTTTTTAAGCACTATTTCAGCTGCAGTTCTTCCAAAAGTGTCTTGATAAACTGAAAGTGCGCGCTTTAAAAATCTTCCTCTTAGACAGCCGAAAACTAGATGAAAAATTTATGAATTTATTGTTGAAATAATTAATTAAAAATAAATTACCTCTTTTAGCTGTTGGAGGAGCCGCTAAATTTATTTCATCACTCGGTACAAAGTACAAGTCATTAAAATATCTCTTGTATTCACTGTCAAACTCTCTAACCCCGTCAATCTCAGAATTAATTTTGCTAAAATTATCTGGACAATTGTAAGCAACCTGATAAGTACTTTTAAACCGGTCTAAAAAAATTTTATCCACCAACGCTTGAGATTCTTCATCACTGAGCTTCCACTTCGCTGCGACCCTGGGGTCTATTTGCTTTTCATCATTTGTAACCGCAAAACAATCATGAGGAACAAACCTGAGCAATGAAAAATTTTTTTCTCAGTTCTTAAAATTAATTTAGTGTGTAAAATTACTTTTCCACTTTTTTTTGAGTCCGCTTGATGAAATTAAGCTTGTACTCCGACTGCAAGACACCAGACTCGGTCATATTTACAGAAAAATTGGTTAGAAAAAAAATTGGTAAGTCATTTGTTTTTAAAAAATATTTTTTTTTTTTATTTTTTATTTAATAATAATGAATTTATTTTTTTATTTTTTCAGTTTCAGAGACTTTGATCACCCCAGCGTCTTCTGGAAGACAAACAGGGCTCAAGATGCTGCTGGTAGTGCTTTAAATTACTCAATCCAAGCTTGCTGATGGTGTCCATGTACTCCGAGCGTCCTGTGAATGGCTTGTTCCACATGTTGAACACTTCAGGAACTGGAAGATTAATTTTAATTAGAAAAAAAAATCATTTATAAATATTTAAAGATTTTTTTTAGCTCCAAAATTTTAACTTTAATTTTTAAAAATAATAATTAATAATTAATGGTGTTAAAAAATTAATAATACATTTTTTATAATAAAAAATTACCAATAAAATTTTTTTAATAAAAAATTAATAATAAAATTATTAGGATAAAAAATTAATAATAAAATTACTAGAATAAAAAACTAATAATAGAATTATTAGAGTAAATTGCCAAGTACCTCGTTTAAAATTAATCGGCTCTGCCGGTTGAATAGCTGGAGTATCATGAGAACTATACCGAAACCTCGTAGGATCTCTATAAGCTTCCCGAAGTTCCAGAGTATCCGGTTCAATCGGGAACCCGACTGGAGCATCAACTGCTGCCATTAATGACCTGTAATCTGTAAGAGGCGCGTCTTTTCGCTGATGAGAAATTTGGTAGACACTTTTCATAACTTCTTCATCATTTTTTGAGTTTTCCAGCATACTGGACACCAATTTAGTTATTTCACGGTTTACTTTAACGACGTTGTTGCAGAGGTGATGTTCAATTCCCATCAACTCTTTATACCTGCAATATAAATTCAGCATAAATTTTACCATTAAAAATTTACTGTTTTAACGATTTTTATTTATGTACCTGGTTAACTCAGTATCAGTTTTGTGGTAATTACATTTACATTCGTCTGGATCTATCCGAGGAAGATATAAATTTGAATTTCTATAAATATTTTCAGGTGGTTGACTCGGAATTGCCAGCAGCGGTCTTTGGTACGGCCATTTAAACGCATTGCTATTCGTAGTTGTGAATGTGTTCAGCAGATCAGACATCGCTAAATAATTAATTTTAATATTGAAAATTTATTTTAATTACTGTAAATAGTCCCAAGATTTTTCCCTTAATTTCAAAATTAATATTAAATATCACGGCGAAAATATTAATCTTTAAAAAGGTTTTGCAAAAGTTGTAGAAAATTTATTAAAAAAATATTCATTTTTTACAATATGTAATCTCAAAACTAAAATTCATAATAAATACCAATTTTTGCTATGAAAATTTTAATTTTTTAATTGTCGCTTTCTTTTTTATCCTAAAGAAAATTAATTTTAATGTTAAAAATTAAGTATTGGTCTTTTAAAAAATAAATAATACCAATTTTTGCTATAAAAATTTTAATTTTCAAATTGCGGCTTTCTTATTTATTCTAAGAAAAATTAATTTCAATATTAAAAAATTGAAAAAGAAATTTAAAGGGTAAATAATAAAAATGATTACCGACTAATTGGAATTACAGGACACGCAGGTGGAATTAATTCAATGCTAGAAGTCCCGATAGATCGCTTCTGGCACTTATTATCAAAAAAATTCTTTAAAAATTTAATTACTCCGTCTTTGGTGGTTATTATAAAAAATACCACAAATTTATACAGCATGTAATGCAAAATTGCGTTTATAAAAGTTAAACCAATTCTTGTAAGCGTTGTTTCAATTGCCATTATATTTTTTATGTTTTTATTTTATAATAATTACTTGAAAATTTTAATTTATTTATTTTTTTATCAATTTTTTATTATGACATGTCAGTGGAAAAATTTAGTTAGAAACAAAACAGGATCAATAAAATAAATTGGCTTAATTTTATTGGAGGGTTTTTATTGATTGAAATAAATTAATTGATTAATAAAGTTAATTTTTTTATTTATTTCTCGGTTATTGACATTTATTTTTATCTGAGAAATTTTATTGGTTTTATTTCCTTTATTTGGGGAAGAAATATTGAGTGACAGTGACGGTAGTCTTCTAAATAAAATTCCATTGGATTAAAATTA
Organism: Cotesia congregata; assembly: GCA_905319865.3. Taxonomy (NCBI): domain Eukaryota; kingdom Metazoa; phylum Arthropoda; class Insecta; order Hymenoptera; family Braconidae; genus Cotesia; species Cotesia congregata. Next base: position 21,711,393 of record CAJNRD030001123.1, on the reverse strand, counting down.
TTTTAAACTATCGATTTATTCTATTTATTCCCACTTGGAAATTTTAAATTAAAATCCAGGATAATTATAAATACCTACGTAATAGAATAGAAAGCCGATTAAACGCCAACGAGCATTGAAATTGAAATAATGTTTGATAAAAATAATATTTTTATATTGATTCTAGTTTCAGGTAGTTCATTAGACCCAGTACATATAACAGGAGCTCATTGAAATCGGACACACCAGACGTCACATGAATGCCAATTATATTTCGAGGTCAAATTTCATGGTCCTTTGGATCGGGTCTTGTTTTACTGGAACGCGCTAATTCTCTAGTGGGAATTTTAATTTACAGACATTTTTTTTTGGCTAATTTTAATTATTTAAAAAATTAAAATTAAAATTTAATTTTTCAGGATTGAGGCAATAATTGACAAAGTTTAGATGGATATTATTAATGATTAATTATCGTCTGTGTAATATTATAGAAAGTTTTAATTTTACTGGAAACTTTTAAATGCAAAGCAAAGTAAATATTGATAAGATGCTTGTACTCCTGATGGAAACTCCTATATATATATATTCATTGGAACTTCTAGAGCCTCTTTTATACAAGAAGATTCTCAATTAATGTCCTTGCTATTTTTTTTTATTAAACTTTAATAATATAAGAATACTTACAAGTTCTTTTTATTCATTTCTTCCCACATTTTTTTTTCATTATTATTACTATTATTATTGATAGAATATTATAATTTCTATTTTAATTTTACTAGAATTTGAATTTACGCGCGCCTTGACTATAGAGTTTGCATATATTTTCATGCTTATGATATATTCAACCAATCACGTTACGAATAGTTTGATGCCACATACATTTCATCTCAATTTTATTATGGGATAAATCTATATTATTAAGAGAATAAGCAAAATTTTGTGGCCAGTGTATTTATATGATAAAATGGATTTTTATAGTTAAATATTAATATTATTATGATAAAAATTTAGGCTGCATTTAAAAATGCTCTATTTTTCAAAATATAATTAAAAAATGACCTTGTATCTTGTGAACTATTGACATTTTTAAAGATATAAGCTCATTTTGATGTTACACTCATCAAGACCTTTCTTTTGAATACCCACATCAATTTTTCATATATTTTATATATTATACATATGTATATATGAAAAATATATCAAAAATGCATGTAGGTACTCAAATGAAAGCTCTTGATAAGTGTAACATCGGGATGAGCTTATATCTTTAAGAACGTCAATATTTAAGAAAGTACAGTGCAATTCAATAAAACTCATTATTTAATAAAGTATAATTTTATTAACATAAAATTTTATAATGTTTTAGAAAAAATTTTGTATTAATAAAGTTTTCATTACATTTATTATCATTATATAATTTTGAAAATAGCTTAATTATATCACATATTGTTGTATAATATAATTATAATTATGTCAGACTATGACATAAATTTTGTGTTATAATAAAATAAATTGACAATTAAAAAAAGACAATAATTATAAACACCCACACAATAATTTCAAGGGCTAGTTAAAATGAAAAAGATCAAAAACAAAAGTAAAATTCAGTGATACTGTGACGTCAAAGCGACTTGTTGCGTGACCTTGATGCTTGTATGATGGCTTAAAATCTATAGAAAAAAAAAATGAGGGAAAAGTTTAATAATAAATAAAGGCTAATAAAATAAATTTGATACTAAAATAAAATTATTTCCGGACAGAAAACAGAAAATTTTGGTCTACTTCCTTACTTCTCAATTTATCGGCTCATCAATAATACCAAAAATAGTTACCGCAGAGAAGAAAAAATAAATTTACTATGTATAAATATCGTTAATGAACAAAAAAAAAAAAATAATAAATGAACCCTGATATTTGTGTCATTGAATTTATCCGATAATGGATGGTTATAGTTATACAATCCGGTGGTATATATAGCACATGTAGTAGTTGACGTTTCTATTTTAGTGGACGTATTGTCAGGGAAGTAATTTATTTGGGCATAAATCTTCTTATCCCGAATTATACCCAAATAACAAGACACTCAGTGTATCATTTCAAAAGTTATAATACTTATCATTGTTAAAATTCTCACGTATCAATTTTTTCACTGGGATTCTAATCGTGAAAGCCAATATTTTATGAGGTTTTATTCAATCACTGCTCAGATGTACGTCATTGACCACGAGGGTACTTTTTATTTCACTAGCTCTCCCTTTACTTTAGCCACGACGTGATTTAACAACTTTTTTCGGCCTTTGTCAGCCCATGGCAAATAAAAGTGTGAGCTTTAGAATGCCGGGAAAACAAACAATTATTTTTCGAACAAACTCCCAATCTACATTGTGTACACATCCTTTGAATATTTTTTTAATAAAAAAAATATCGAAGGCTTTTTTTTTTTTCAAAGTTAATTATCTTTTCTTTGTAAAAAATTTTTCTATGCAAATTATTTTTATCAAAATATTAAAACTAAATTAACAATTATATTAGACTTAAAATTCAACTCTATTTTCTAAATTCTGGTTCAAGGGTTGAAGCTACGGGAGAATTTCTAAGGATATTTTGTAGAAAATTTTCTTCTCTATAATAAAAGTCTCTGATGATTTTTTTGTGTCTTCAATTTTAGTCATGCAGCTTTTTAAACTTTTGAAAACTACGGATGAATTTTATAAGTTCATTTTGGAACGTTAATGATACGTTAATAATATAACGTTTTACCACTTGAACTATTTCTACCGAGTGAAGAATGTACGAGAAGATCGTTAAGACTTTACTTGAATGTCATGCAAATATCCAGGCTTTAAACTCCGAAGGTAAGACTCCGTTTGAACTTGCCGCTGAGTCTAATCACGAATCCGTCATCGACTTGATTCTAAAATGGCCCAGTTACTAACTACTACACGAAGCAAATCCATCCAACCTGTCTATTGTAAAGAATAATATGCTGGATGAAGGTCTGGGAGTCGATTTTGTCAAAAATGGACTGACTCCACTGCATCAAGTAGTCAGTGGAAAGGCGATTTGTCCACTGTTGAATTACTTGTAAATTTCAACGCCAATGTCAACGCTATAGTCAATGATAGGAGATCTTGTATTGACACCTACACGGTGCTTCATTTGGCGATTAAAGAACTAAATGTCAGACTAGTCGAGTTACTTTTAAAAAGCGGCTCTTCTATTAATACCATTATCAAACATGGAATATCCCTGATAGCTACAGTTTCAGACCAACCAAGTTGGTGTCAGATAGTTGCCACCAACTTACCGACAACTTGCGGTCAACTTCCGAATTTGAAACTGTTGGCGTCAAGTTGGCTACGAATTTCTGAGAAAAACAAGACCAATCTACTGCCGCAATATGTCGCCAAATTTCTCGAGAAACTTGTCGTCAACTTGGTGCGAAAGAGTTTCCAAAGCAATTTCTGCCGACAACTTGGTGAACAACCGAGTTCATTTCCAAGACTTGCCGCCAACTTGGTGACAAGTTGCTGCAGCAAATCAACGGAAAGTTGCGACCGGTTTGGCTATCAGGGATGGTCGTATTGCTTCGCCTTACCCACAGCTGATGAACAATTGATATATGCCTTCTGTTCACGTGGTGTTGATATTAATTCAGCAATGGAAAATGGTTTAACTCCTTTGGAGTATGCAGTCAACAGTCGCAAAAAATCAGTGGTTCTTTAACGTTGCAGTTAAAAGTGGCCGTAGTATTTTAAACTACGCTCTATTCAGATGTATGTTATCTCTAAAAATCTGTGAATATATCGTAGATTATGGAGCAACTGTCAATAAATTTGATGAATTTACACGGTCGTCAAAAAATTCTTTACTTCATCTGGCAGTTGAAAATCCCGGGAGACCAGAAAATGTAGACGTCGTCAAATTTTTGATTCAACATGGAGCTAACGTCGATGCTGCAAATGTTACTGGTGTAACGCCATTATGTTGTGCTATACGCATTATACGTATACAACAATAGATTCTATGGAATTTTCTCTAAATCTGTAGAATTACTGCTGAAAGCCAGTGCCAATGTTAATTCAAGAGATCCATCAGGTGAAACTCATCCACTTTACTTCGCCTGCAAATGTAGTAAGTAACGTCCACGATCTTAGAGTTCGTTAACTTACAATATGGCGGAGATGAAAAAAATTTTACGTTCAACTCCGGACGTCACCCCATTTTGGATGTACCAACGATTACTCCCGAACAAATTGATACTTCATGACCGGACCTTTTTTTATTAGTTTAAGAATTCGATTAACTGGGTCCGTATTTCATATCAGTGGCCTAGTTTACGTATTTTTTTTTTAATTGAATTTTTATTAAAATTCACTACGACACAACCGTACAAAGCCAAATGAATTTTTCTTATTTGTCACCTAAAAACTATAGCGCCACTTGATCAAGCTGGATTTTTTTAGACTGCGTGCGCGTATGACAAGAAAAAAGGGCGCGGATATTTAAAAATAAATAAAAAATAATGTAAAAAATTACTTAATTATAATTTTTTTTTTTTTTTTATCAATTACACAATTAATTTTTTTCTTAAAAAATGAATGAGCGTTATAAAGCGTGCACTTTTGGATTTTCTAAACTTTTTATTATTCAATAAGTTACAAAATAAAAAGTACCGACAATAATTCTTGTAGAAGAAAATATTTGCATCTTGCTATTATTTCTGATAACTGTTTTTTAGAAATGGTAAAATCAATTCCGGTTCTACCCGAGAATCGATTCTGTGGTCAAAACCTCGATTATTTAGAGTCTAAAGTTAGCCGACGTTTTTAATTTTTTGATTATTTTTCATTTATTAAATTAGAACGAAAAAATATTTTTAAAAAATTGCACTCCATAGTTTTTCATGTTTTTTACAAATGAAAATTTTTTTTTATTTTTTTGTAATCATTTTTTTAATGAAAAAAAATCTTAAAAATTTCCAAATGTCGGCTAACTTAATTTTTATAAAATCGATGGGTTAATTTCCATTAATTTTTTTCATTAAATTAATCCGCAGAGTTTCATTGAAAGAAAATCCTCCGAATAAAAATAAATTAGTATGGATAAAAAAAAAGTACAGAAGTAATGCATAAAAATGACAGTAGAGTACCAGTTGCATTGCAACCAGTTGCTGAGGGTGTTGTTGAATGAAAATAAAAAGCGATGCCTCGGAAATAATTCCTGGGTGAGTTCTGAGCCAAGTATCAAGTACTGAAACTTCTGCAGAGCCAGTACTTGCGCTGGTAGGGTTTTAAAAGTTGGATTCAGCTGATCTCTTGGTATTCCACCCTGTAGTATATCTATTTCTATATATTATACCAAGAGTAAGCTCACAGAGTAAGTAAACCCCTTGAACAACAAAACCCTGTACACTGATAAGACACCGGCATGGTATGGCAAATCCTCGACATTTCTCACCCCCGCTCTTGTCCTCCGGCATGCACCCCGCGTCCGACGATGCGGCCACGCCTCTTTGGTCTATATAAGGGTCGTCATCTCGACGGAGACTCACTTGCACCCCATACGATCTCGCGGTAGCGACTCGTTATCTTCTTTCGCTCTCAAAGATTCAATTTTTCGAATTTTTTTCTTGAAGTAGAAAAAATAATTTACTTTCTTTCTAAAAAAAAAAATATTCTTTAAAAAAGTGCTCAGCGGATTTTATAAAAAAAGTTTTAAAAAATTGCAATGGCTCACAAAATAAGTATTCTTTGTCTTTTCTTCATTTTATGTGTCTTGGCCATTGGAGCCAATGCTGGACCGTATTTTGAAGAAGGTAAGTCTACATTTCTTTTTTTTTTATCTAAAAAAAGTGAAATTTTTCCGGTAAAAATTTTTTATGTCCATTAAAAGTGTTTCAATTTTTCTTCTTTGATTTTTAATTAATTGAAATTTTATTTATTGGGTTTTTAATAAAAGAAAATTATTTTTAAAAATTGCATTAAATATTTAATGAAAAAATTTAATAAAATTAAAAAAGTTTTCTTCTTTTGAAAAATATAATCCGTAATTTATTCATTTAAAAATAATTTCCGTATAAAATTACAAACTTTAAAATATTCATGTAATTTTAAAAGCGGCTTTAGATATTTAAAGATAATTTAAAAGTTATCCAAAGTAAAATTTGCAATGTAAAATATAATTTACAAAAGGTGCAACAATATTTTTCCACTAAAATCGTGTGTTGCATGCAAATTAAACGTTGAAGAAAACTTTTAAGCTGAGTAAGCAGTAAATTAGATACGTGTGTGGTCAAACAAGACCATAAATAGCGGGCAGCTTTTCTATCCCTTAATTTAAATTTAGCTCCAGAATTTATTTGTAAAGTAAACTTCTGTTTACATTAGTCTGGCTTGACTCTTGACTTATGACTTGTGACCGACGCTGTGGATTTAAACTTCTATGAAATACGCCGCGGCAACAGTAATGTTACAGTAATTAACTAGTCAATCCTCGCTTTGACTTGCCTACGTAATTAAATCATTTGTGTTTCAAATTATAATAATAATTATCAACGTTCAGCTTCAAACTTTGATTAACAATCACTTGAACTCTGTTTCACTGTTTATGATTAAAATGAATAATCACTCGCGGGTTAATCCAATTAAAATTCATCCGAACTTTTGCTTTAATTATTTTCGGCCTGTATTAAATTATTTGACATTGAGTTTTAATCTTCTTTATCATTGATAGTTAAAAGGATTTTTTAAATAAAATAATTGAGTCATTTTTCAGAGAAATTCATTTAATCCTTTTTAATTATTAATTATAGTTAAATTTTATCAATATTATTTATAAACTCGGCGATTTAATTTTTAGGGTATTAAATTTTTAATTATTGATTATTTTTTTATTTAATAGTTAAAAAAAATAAATTTTCGCGATATTAATTAAAGAATTGTTATTATATATCAATTAATATTGCGGAAAAAAATAAAAGTCTTTTTTTATCGTCTAAATAATCATTTTTTTTTACATGTTAAATTTTTTCAATAAAATTTTTGTCACCTTCTCAATAAATTTTCTATGAGATCAAATATTAATATTAATATTCTGTATTTACGCGTTTTTTTACTACCAAGATACATTTAATGGTTATTAAGAAAAAAAATCGATATTGAGGATCTTCATAAAAGTGTTTTTATCTTTTTTAATTCATGCGGAATATTGGCAGCGTACTTTTTCACAAAGTAATTTCTCAACGCGGAGATGCGTGACAAATTGTAATAAACTTTCAGGAAAAAAATTTTTTTTCTCAATGTATCAGACTAGTACAACAATTAAGTAATTATAATTGTAATTTTTTAGTACTCAATAAATAAACTCTAATATAATTTTTCTCATGTTCGCAAAAATTTTTCCAATTAATTTAATTGAGGCTAAAATTTTTTTTTTTTCATACAAAATATATTTATATTTATAGTCAAACCACTAATTAATGTGTAATTGAGTTTTACAGTTTTTATCTCCATATCTCCGGAAATTTTTTCACCTCCGCAGTTAAACTCGTTGTATATTTGCTCGGATTTGCATATGCAGACATTCAGCGATATTTAATTAGCATAATTTGTTATTTATTGGTGGGAAAAAGGAGTTTGTGCCTCGGAATAATTAAAATTTTAAAACAAAGAGGTAGTCCAAACAATCTGGAGAGAAACTGGGGTAAAAACTATAAAAGATAATGCTGTTAAGGGAAGAGAGCGCTTTTATTGTTGTGATAACAAACTTGACCTTTTGTTTTTATCTTGGAGACCTCATTTTTCCAACAAATGGTGCCATCGAGTGGACACTATTCCAGATCGAATGATCAACATTCCAGAGATATTTTCAGAAATATTACTCATTTATTTTTATCGTTAATCATTCACATTTGATTTTTCCGACGCATCTATTTGATCGCTTGCATTATTTTCGATCAAGGCCTTACTTATTCTTCTATTTCTTCAGTCATTCCCTTTTTTTAAGGGTTAAATAATTAATTTTATTAATTTTTTATCATTTGTCATTTTTTTTTTTCATTAAAATAAATTAATTACTTCTTTTAAAAAAATATTTTATTAATTTTTTTATCATTTTTAATATTTTTTAATAAAATTAATTATAATTTCTTCTGAAAAAAAATTTTTATTAATATTAATTTTTTTTTACAAAAATTAATTATTTTTTTTTCTTTTAAAAAAATATTTTATTAATTTTTTTATCATTTATAATTTTTTTTAATAAAATTAATTGTAATTTCTTCTTAAAAAAAATTGTATTAATTTTTTATAATTTGTTATTTTTTTTTTTTTTTTTCAATAAAATAAATTAATTTTTTCTGAAGAAAAAAAATTTAATGAATTTTTCTAAAACTTAAATTTTGACTTTTTTCTTTTTAATTAAAATTTTTCTCATCCTTCGGAATGAAACGAACTTTTCCCTTGTGGTTGGTAATTTTTTTTATCAAATAAAAGTTTAAACCACGCATGACCTTGCGTTGGGAAAAACTCGTTAGCAAACTCATGAAACTCTAATGTGAAATAAAAACAAAAAAGGGAATTTATGTAAATAATAAATATTAAAAAAAGTTAATTTTATTTATTCCCTCAATGAGTAAATATTGCACTCCCATTGGCGTTAAATTAAACCGAGCGAATGTTTGAAATTAAAAATTTATTTCGCGTGAATTTAAATATACTTGTGTATATATTTACTCGAGACAAGTATTAGAGTGAAAAACAATTGGCTGATTTAATCTCAACAGACCCTCGGAAAAAAAATATTTTATTCCTTTCGTGACATAATACCTGAATAAAGGTTTATTTTGATTATTTCTTCGTACATTTATCTCTTGGAATTCACGCAATATTTGCTGGAAAGTTACCTTGTATATATATAGCTTGTTGTTATAACAAATAATGTGTACTTCGGTTAATCCAAAAAGCTTTTTCGCATTATACTTATATATGTTATAAATGATCATGACACTCTTCAGACGATAAATATGTTCTACGTGTTTAAATTTTTAATTCTTTTAAAGTTATGATATATATTTATTTTTATTATTATTATTACAACAAGTACAAGCTAAAATTATGAAAAAACAATTTTTATAAATAAATTTAAAGTAAAATTTATTATAAAATATTTTATTTCAAGAAAATTTTAATAAAAATTCTTATAAAAAATAAAATTTTGCTTTATTAAATAATGACTCTTGTTAAATTGCACTGTAATTTTTTAGCTATTGACATTTTTAAAGATATAAACTCATCCTGATGTTACACTCATCAAGACCTTTCATTTGAGTACCCACATCAATTTTTCATATATTTATATATATTATATATATATATGTATATATGAAAAATATATCAAAAATGCATGTGGGTACTTAAATGAAAGCAGTTTATGAGTGTAACATCGGGATGAGCTTATATCTTTAAAAACTTCAATAGTTAGAAAAGTACAGTGCAATTTAACATAATTAACAAATGACCTTGTATTTCGTGAACTATTGACATTTTTTAAGATATAAGCTCATCCCGATGTTACACTCATCAAGACCTTTCATTTGAGTACCCACATCAATTTTTCATATATTTATATATATTATATATATGTATATATGAAAAATATATCAAAAATACATGTGGGTACTCAAATGAGAGCTCTTAATGAGTGTAACATTAGAATGAGCTTATATCTTTGAAATATATATTATATATATGTATAAATGAAAAATATATCAAAAATGCATGTGGGTACTCAAATGAAAGCTCTTGATGAGTGTAACATCGGGATGAGTTTATATCTTTAAAAATGTCAATAGTTAAAAAATTACAGTGCAATTTAACAAGAGTCATTATTTAATAACGAAAAATTTTATTTATTTATAGTGGAATTTATTTTATAATTTTAGATAAAAAATTTTTTAATAAAATTGATAAAAAGCAACAAATGATTCACTTGGTTACATAACATAATTTGTTTTTCTTAGCAATGTTAATTAAGAGCACATTAATGGTATATATATTTATTACTAAAGCAACACCAGTGACCTTAATTGGATCTCGGATAGAATGATAACTTTAATTCATAAAATATGACTAATGGAATAAGGTACAAGAAAAAGACATCCCGTTTATTCGCGTAGGCCGCAACCCGTAATCCCACAAAGTACCTATTCTTCTTCTATCTCGAAAACTTCTAAGTCTCTTGATTAAACTCGATCGATTCCTAAAATTACACTGCAATTTCTTTGGTAATTCCTTTACAAATAACTTGTTACAGAGATGGATGGTATTCCCGTGGACGGTTCAGATTACTCTGACAACACCCTGGAAGATATAATGCGCGCGGCACAGCAAAAGTGAGTATATTTATTACACAATTTCCTTATTTTAAATACCTTTAAAAACATATATCATTTGCCTCTCCCTTTAAATTGTCAGTAATTTTTTTCTATATAATAAATAAATTACAAAAAGTAATTTAAAAATTAAAAAGAAAATAAAATATCATATTTGTAAAGTAAATAATCGTCAAAATATAAAATAATAAATGTCAGTAATAAAATAACAAGTAAAAAAAACTAATTTAAATGTTGGGGAGAATTAAAAACCCTGGCACTGAAAAACAGCATGGCTTATCATTCACTAAAAAATAAATCTTAGTTAAAAAATTAAGATAAAATTATTTTTTTTATATATAAAATTATTATTATTATTATAATAATTTTATAATAAAATAATTATTATAAAAAATTAAGAAAAAAAATGAATTTTTATTAAACAACCCTTACGACATATTTTATCTCGACTTCCTTAATCTCGAGTAGACGTTCCCCGTATATGTATGTCTTCAGACGAGGCTGCGTCCGACGAGACGGAAACTGCGACCACAGACCCAACGACTGCTGCTACAGCTCCTCCTGCAGGTGCAATCTCTGGGGGTCAAATTGCCGCTGCCAGCGCGTAGGTCTCTTCCAGAAATGGGGATAAATCAACCCGAGGATCCCGATACATTATTATTACTATTATTAACGCTGATAAATAATAATAATAACGTTACCCTTAAAGAATAAGCACTCACTATCGACTTCGAGGTCTTCAAGCTCTTATATTAAGCTTTTCTCGCTCTCGATTTTTATTTAAATACATAAAATCCCGCTCAATCTAAAAAAAATAGGACTAGAAATGTTTTATTTATTTTTATTAAAAATAAACTGAAAAATAAATATTGCTTTTTAGAGTGAATTTTTATTTTATTTTATTTTTTTAATAATAATAATAATTATTATTATTTACAATGAAATGATTGTAGCTACAACGAAAATCCTTTGCTCGGTCAGGATTGTTTATTTGCATGCTAATTACAGTATATATTTACTAAATAATATTTAATTTAAATCTCGGTGGAGGTGAGACTATTTATTGTACTGAAAATTTTATTCAAAAATATTTAATATATATAAATATATATTCTTTATCAATGTTCTCTATTTAATTATTCGTATATATGCTAATAAATATTTAAAATTTAAATTTATTCCTCGTCACTCGTTTAAAAAAATTAAAATCAAAATTTTTAAGAAGTAAAATATGTGAAAAATTATTGAAAAAAAAAAAAAAAAAAAACATATAAAGCTATTTATTAATTGAAGATTTATCCAGCCACTTTTTCAATTAATTATAGCTTTAAAAATAATTACGAGTTACGAGGAAAATAAATATGTTACCTCGAGATTCGTCGATAATTTTATTAGGCGGATTAATCTTACCTAAGGCCTAAAAAATATGTATTTATGTTAACCAAACGATGTAACCAAAAATTATTAAAATGATTTATTTATAAATGTGAAAACTGACTTAATATATTTATATTAGATAAAAATAATTAAACGATTTTGATGGACTTGTGAGTATACATTTAATTAACAGATATGTATGTCGGGTATAATAAAATCAATGTTGCGCGGGGCTTAATTAACTTTTGAGAGAGCTAGACAATTAAAGTTTGTAAAAATAGATATTTATATGTACCAACGATAAAAGCATTTAATACGGACCTGAGGATAAGGATAGAATTGATGGAAAGATAAACAATTATAAATATACCTCTTTATGTACTGTACTGCGTACCTACGTAAATACTAATAATAATGATAATGATTGTAATTATTGTTATAGTCATATATATATATATATATAAATAAATAAATAAAACTATATATTAGCTTATGATAAAAAAATGGATATATTATTGTATTATTATATTATAAATGTTATATTATTATCTTGAAGGTGGATGTACACGTAATGTCTTATGAAAATATATGAAATTCATTCAAATTTGTCAGACTTTTTTTTCACTTATTTTTTATTTTATTATAATTATAATTTATCTATATTATTAGGAGAATAAGTATAAGGAGAATAGTCTTCACTTGGAGTTGTGCCTTTTCAAGGTTTCATATCATTCTCACCAATAGTTAATTTATGATGATAAGTATTTAGGCTGCATTCGAAAATTCTCTATTTTTAGATACATAATTAAGAAATGACCTTGTATCTTGTGAACTATTGACATTTTTAAAGATATAAGCTCATCCTAATGGTACACTCATCGAGAGCTTTCATTTGAGTACCCACATTAATTTTTCATATATTTATATATATTATATATATATATATATATGTATATATGAAAAATATATCAAAATGCATGTGGGTACTTAAATGAAAGCTCTTGATGAGTGTAACATAGGGATAAGCTTATATCTTTAAAAATGTCAATAGTTCACAA
>CAJNRD030001123.1:21683409-21698248 GCA_905319865.3 Cotesia congregata | reverse complement strand
CCCATATCAATTTTTTATATATTTTATATATAATATATATATATATATATGTATATATGAAAAATATATCAAAATGCATGTGGGTATTCAAATGAAAGCTCTTTATGAGAGTAACATCGAAATGAGCTTATTTTTTTAAAAACTTCAATAGTTAAAAAAGTCCAGTGCAATTTAATATAATTAAGAAATTTTGTTATATCTCGTGAACTATTGACATTTTTAAAGATATAAGCTCACCCCGATGTTACACTCATCAAGACCTTTCATTTGAGTCCCCACATCAATTTTTCATATATTTTATATATTTATATATATATATGTATATATAAAAAATATATAAAAATGCATGTGGGTACTCAAATAAAAGCTCTTGATGAGTGTAACATCGGAATGAGCTTATATTTTTGAAATATATATTATATATATGTATATATGAAAAATATATCAAAAATGCATATGGGTACTCAAATGAAAGCTCTTGATAATTGTAACATCGGGATGAGCTTATATCTTTGAAAACGTCAGTATTTAAGAAAGTACAATTTAAAAAAAGCAATTATATAATAAAATAAAATTTTGTCACGAGAATATTTTTATATTAAAAAAATTTTTTATAAATATTAGAAAAGTCTTGAGGTGAATTTGGGTTTTTTTTTATCATTAAAAATTATTTTTCAAGTTTTTTAAGCATTTGTTCATTTTATAAATTTTTTTCTTCAAAATTTGGTCATTAAATAATTTATAATTAATCCTGTAATAAAATTATTTATTAAAATTACATAAAACAATCTTTAAAAAAAAATATTTGCTAATTTTTAATAAAAAAAAAAGTATTTGCTAATTATTAATTAAAAAAACTATCTCTTAACTTTTCAATAAAGAACTAATTAAATAATTTAATACTTTGTGATTTATGGCTTGAAATAATATATCACCAATTTGTGTTAGACTTGATTGGTATTATCATTATAATTATACCCGACGACCCAAATAAACTCGAGCATAAATTTTCCGCTAATTAATATGACACCATTAATTAACATCAAGGGTTAGCTGGAGCTTGCAAAATTGATAAATTGAGTCTGAGAATTGAAAACAGATACAATCAGGAGACCCTCGATCTGATAAACGGCGTAACAAGGTGAAAAAAATAACAAAACAATATGAACAGTAAAAAAAAGCTCCGAAGCTTATTCTGTTCGCGCGATATTACATTATTTACGGCACAGAGTGACTCTAAATTGGACGTAGGTCGACGCCGCGGGGTTAACGTGGTTAACCTCCCGGAGAGCCGGAGTACGGAGGAGAGCGTCACGTGTAAAGATCGAGATCTCAAGAGTTACGTACCCGTTACGACATATCATACGGCTGCAGCCCGAGGCGACCGTTTGCATAGATGAGCACACGCGATCCTTACACTCAATCACCAAAGCTACTTCCTTGTTCCCTCGCTTTTAATTGGGTCTCGCTCTTCTTCCGACAGCTCCGAGTAATTATCCTAAAAAATCGCCTTTTTAATGTAGGTTTATCTTTCGGGTATCGACAAGAGGGAGCTAAGCTTTGTAATTTTTCCTTGTCAATTTTTTATTTAGAGCTTCGAACAAGCCTAAAGTAAATTTTTTATTAGTTTAGACGGTACTAATATGTTTTCTTATGTAATAATTGTATTTACTATGTAATGAAATTTGCCATTTGGCCTGAGCCTTGGCATTAATAAACCAAATTCTAAATTCTAATTTATTTTAAAAATTAAAAACAATTTTTTTGATATTTTTAAAATATAATTTTGTATTATTGAATATTAAATAATTATTGCACATATTTAAAAGCATCGAAGCTTTGATTTTTTTGTAAAAGCTTTTTTTAATAATTTCTCGTGTTTTAAATCTAAAATTTATTAATTAATTTAATTGAAATTTTTCTCAATATTATTATCAAAAAAATTCAAAAGAAAAAAATTTTTTTGCATTAAAATATTATTTTTTTTTATCAGAGTTTACAAATTTTAAAAATTAAAAAAAATTTTTTTTTAATTTTTAAAATGTCATTTTGTATTATTAAAAATTAAATATTTATTGCAGACATTTAAAAATTTTTTTTATTGAAATTAAAGTTTTTGGGGACTGTATTTTCAAAAATTCTTCAAAAATACTGTAATTCTAAAATTTATTTATCAATTTAATTGAAATTTTTTTCAATATTATTATCAAAAAAATCCAAGATTAATTGTAAATAAATTTTTTTTTTTAATATAAATAAAAACAGTACAAATTTGTCTTTTTTTTTTCTAATGAGCTCAAAGGTTTATCTTAAAAAAAAAAAAAATTGCTAATATTATTTGATCATTAATAAAAAATTATAATACTAAAATTAGCCGACTTTTTAAATTTAATTTTTTTTTTTTATTAATTAAATTAGAACTAAAAAATATTTTCATAAATTGCACTTATAGTTTTTCAAGTTTTTTGCAAATGCAATTTTTTTTTTTAATTTTTAATGTCGGATAACTTAATTTTCATTAAAAAATAACTAATTTTAAGCCGCCTGAAGAGAATATCTTTTTATAAAAAATTAAATATTATAATTGTAGTAAAAATAAAAAATTGCACGGGCTTATTTTAAATTTTATTTAAAAAAAAATAAAATTTTACATTTGACAAGGAAGTAACTGAATAAACAACGTAAACGACATGTTAATAAACAAAAATATCTACTGAAATTTGTCGAGGTGTGTCGCTGAAAGTTAGGCGTGTTTAAACAACAACGGAGCGTGTGTTTGCATTGTCTTAAACTCAAATACAAGAACAGGAAGACGCTATTATTTTTGGCAGTATTTAAATTGATGGCTTCTGTCTCGTTTGAGTGTCATGAATAATTTACAATTGTTATTATTATTATTATTACAAATATACTGGAGATGAATCATCGAGCAACTGCAGCGCGTCTAAGTCTGGTCTACTTGGTAGAGCAAAAAGTCTATTAAGAAAAAAGGATTGAAACTGAATGTCAGAGGAATAACACGGACAAATCTTGCCAGAAGAGCAGAGGTCACTGCAGGTTCGACGACTCGGTTCCACGACAAACAAATCACCTGGCAAAAGCACTGTCAGTTACAGAGGACGCGCTTTGTTCGATCAAATCTAATAAGAGATTTTTATTTTATTTTTTTTAGTACAAAAGACATTTTTAAAAAAAGTAACAAAGCGGAATCTGTTGGTGACAAAAAACTTAAAAAGAACCATAAATAAAATAAATAATAGCGGTGCATTTAGTCGTAAACTGGGACCTAGAATTTTTATGACATTTGTTGCTTTTTCACGTACATCATATCAGTTTTTTTTTTACGACGTAACGGTGACTCGTAATGAAAAAAGTTCACATGACAATCGTAGGCGGTATCTCAGGCCTTAGATTAGCTGCATGTCACTTACACTTTTGTTAATAACATACGTTAAATATATAAATAAATATTAATACGGCAAGTGGGCTAAGGACTTTTTTTTACTTGTAATTATTTAACAAGGACGTTCTCATATTTTTTTTATTACAGCTATTTAAGCGAGACAGTAGTTAGAACTTTCAATTTAACATTTTCTAGATGGAAATTAATTCCAGACTTAAACAGTGGATTTCACTTATATTTGATTAAAGGTTTAATTTCCGATTATTTAATCAGAGAAACGTCTTGTTAAAAGTAATCGTTTGTTTGCTAACCTTCCGGGATCAACTTGATACGAAAAAAAAAAAAATTCTTGCAATGAAAGCAATTTTAGAAAAGTATTTTATCTTAGAGAAAAGTTTCAAAAACGTCAATTGCGTGTCGAATAAAAAAAGAGAGAAGAGAGCATAGAATGGCTATGATCAATCTCAAGCACGTATTATCAAAGCAATTTGTTGAGTATGCCACTCAAGTTTACTTTAAATTACAAGCGGTACTCTTCAAGAGTAATATAACTAATATAAAGTGTACTTTATTTTAAAACGTCACTTAATTTTTTTTTTAAATTATTTCTTTTTAATAATTTTTTTCAATTAATCTTTTTAAAATCAAATCCTTAAATAAATTTTTCTTAATAATTTTATTTTAATATTTTTTTCAACTAATTTTTATGAAATCATTTTTTTAAATAGTTTTCTTCTAATTATTTTATTTTAATAGTTTTTTTTTTAAATTAATCTTTTTAAAATCATTTTATTTAATAATTTTTTTAAATTATTTTAATTTAATTTTTTTTTTAATTAATTTTTTAAAATAATTTTCTTCTAATTATTTTATTTCAATAATATTTTCAATTAATTTTTTTAAAATTATTTTATTTTAATGTTTTTTTGAATTAATTTTTATAAAATCATTTTTTTAAATAGTTTTCTTTAATAATTTTTTAAACTTATTTTAATTTAAAGTTTTATTGAATTAATTTTTTTACAAAAAATAAACTGTTATTAAAAAACAAATTGCTTATCAAACAATCTCAATATAAAAAAAAAAACTAACTTTTTAAAACAACAAATTCTTTATTAAAAACTGTAATTCGCAACTTTATAAAGATCTTCACTCGATATTATTCTTCAGTACAAATAGAAGCTGAGGAGAGACTCGAGATGCGAGCTCCGAGTTCAGTTATTATGTTATATATGGTATACGCGTTGCGTAATAAACGCTTACGAGATGACGGTACAGGGGAGATGCTAGTAACCTTGAAAACTTGTCGTTAAATATCGCGTACACACATAGTGGATAAATATGTAGACCCGTGGATGTATGCTGTAGAATATGACCAGAGATAGGAGATAGAATATAATATGAGAAGCAATACAACGTTGCGCTCATATTAGTTTGCCTCTCTATTCCCTTCACTCACTCTGACCCTGTCTTACTGAAATTCTATGGATTTTATTAATTTATTTTCTTTGTGGTTGTTATTGTTGACTGTGACGTCGAAAGTACGGACATTGTTCATTGACACGAAATTTTTTGAAAGTTTCGTTTGTAGGTGATATTTTTCGTCGATTCATCCCTGTATAGTAAACAATAAACTCATTCTACTTGATAACTACAAAAAAAATTGTTAATTATTACTAAGATAGCTTGAAAAATATTTTATTAAAAATAAAAAAAATATTTATTAAAACTTTAACAGTTTGAAGGTCAGTTTTATTCATTTTATTCAAAGCTAGACATAATAAAAAATACAGGTTTAGTTTGATGTTTTTTTTCTTTTAGCCCATGGGTTTTTCCCAAAGTTATAGGTTTGTCCGATAATAATAATTATAATAGTACTACAGAAGACGCACCTGGCCGATAGTATATTATTATTATTATTATTATTATTAAGTTGTTTGAATAATTTATATGCATGTGTTTTAATCAATAAAGATTCAGAAAAAACCACAATAATAAATAATAAAAAATTAATAATTATACACTGATTGGTTTATATTTAATTTAATAAGCTTTATTAACTGTTAATAAATGATTTTTTAACATTAGGATTAAGTAAATATTTATTAACAGTTAATAAATTATTTATTAAATATGATTTGTTAACTGTTAACAAATATTTATTTAAACTAAAAAGCAATTTTCTTTTGACACTTTTTATAACTCAGCTGGAATTCATGATTATAATTAAATTCACTAAATAAATTAACGTTTTTAATATTTAAAAATATAGAAGATAATTATGAGCTGTGATAGAATTTGGTATTTTACAATTAAATTATTAATAGTTAATAAATTCTTCTATCAGTGTATTAGACTATTAAAATTCAACTTTATATTTAAAATTCTGGCTTAAGGATCAAAAATATGGTGAAATTGATAAGGACTTTTGTAGAGAATTTTCTTCTCTACAAAAAAAGTCTCGTAGTTTTTTTTTTTATCTTTAATATTTTACCCACTAGCAGCACTTTAAACTTTAAACTTTTGAAAACTACGGATAAATTCTCTAACTTAATATTTAAACTTCAAATTCAATTTGTCTCTCTCAAAAGAGAGACATAAGATAAAATTGATAAGGACTTTTTTTGTAGGAAATAAAATTTTCTATAAAAAAAGTCTGGTACAATTTTTCAATATTTGATCCAAAATTTTGAGTTGAAAGTTGAAAACTCAAAAATTGAGTAAACTAGTTTTTATTAAATATTAATATTAATTATTATTATATATATTTACTCAATTTGGACATCTATATCTGTTCTAGTTAAAACCCGACGTTATTTGTATAAATATTTAGTATAAATATGTTTTTTTAAACAAAAAAAGTGTGAAATCAAATTCCAAGTACAAAAATTGAATTTCAATAGAACAAATATCGATAGATGTAAATAGAATGAATGAAGCTTGTAATACAATAATTTAGTAAATTAAAAGGCGGTTCTAAATATTAAGGTAAGTGTCGATGTACAAAGATAAATAAACTAGATAATATATAAGAGCATAAAAGAAGTAAAGGTGTGTACTTGTATTTCTCGTACAAGAGCGAGAAAGTTTAATATATAATGTAATAAGTTTACTCTACTCGTAGTATTATATCGGAGTTACGAGTAGCTGAGTATGAGTACTTTGTACGAGTATGAGTTTGGCCGTCGCGGAGTTAACTGCTAAGAGACCGCTCCTCAGTGTGGCTCAACGCGCAGACTCGCGAACACGCGTCCGGTTCCAAATTCCGTCTCAGTACGCAGGTACAAACATTATTCAATGTTTCTACAAAAAAAAAACAACATTAGATCCCCTTAATAATTAAAAAAAAAAAATTATTGACCACAACAATCCTTATAAATCTTCTTTTTAATTAAAATTCACTCCAAAAGTGTCAAAAACTTCAAAAAATCCCGCGGAATTTTGAATTTAAATAATCGCCAAAAATTTTTAGTGTCAAATTTTTATTTTTAAAAAATAGTGCGTGAATTTTAGTGCAAAAAATAAAATTAAAATTAAACAATTGCAAAATATTTTATAAAAAAATATTTTACGGCTTATTTTTATTTTTATTATTATTATTATTATTATTACAGTACAAATAAATAAGGATAGATGTGTGATCAATAACCTGAGTACATGCACTGTACATATTTGTACGATACTGCATACTGTTAAATGTGTTACGTGTGCACACATAAAAAATAGTGAGTAGGAGGCGAAGGAGGTGAGGAACGGACGAAGTAAAGGGAAATTGTGAGGAAGAAGGCAAGATGTAATCTTTTGTCTCTCTCCGACGTTTGTTTGTATGAAGCTTACCTGTACGACCTACATACCACATATACCTTGAGTGTGTGACTGTGGTGTGTAGCACACATATATAAATATATAGATATATAGATATATATACATGTGTGGATAAGACGAGTGTGATACCGGCAAAAAGGACGAGCCTGAGGAGGTAAACAAGGAAGAAGAGATGGAGCAAAGGAACGAGACATAAATACAATATTTTTAAGGATCTCTAGAATTTTAATTATTTATTTTTATGGAATTTTGGGAAGAAATGCCGAGGAAGAAATAATCGATATGATTTGACGGGTTTGAAGTTTAGTTATTGGGAGAGATAATAAGTGGTCCCGGAAGATAGTACCGAGTTTACCGGTACATCAAGCTGGATTATTTTTAGCGAGTTCTGGCGGTAAGATAAACCGGTTTGTAATCGTGATCTGGAAGCGGAGAGGAGCTGAGGAAGACAAGAGGAGATTGCAGGTTCGGAGGAAGGCTCATGGTTAGAAAATAAATTTTTTTTTTATTTTAGTCGGGAGGATAAATAAAAACGAAAGTTTTGTGGAAATTTGGAAATAAAAATTTTATACGGTTCAATTCATGTTTAATAAATAACAATACGATCAAGATTACGGATAAAATTGAAAAATAAATTTAAACAATCATTGATTTGCAATTTTTATTCTTAAGACTTTATCAAGCTCTGGAAAATAATATTTGTGAATTTAATGAAGACGAATAAATAATAATATTATTTGAATAATTAACCTCAACAATGTCTAAATAAAATTAAGATCGTCGAATTAATATAAATACTTACACGGATTTTACTCAGTATAATTACACTGATAGAAGGATTTATTCACTATTAATAATTAAATTTATTTGAAGGCAATTATTAAATTTTAATAAATATTTTTTAACATTCAATAAATATTTATTTAGGAGGAAAGTACATTTATAAATAGTTAATAATTATTTATTAAAGACACTGAAGTTAACAGATAAAAATTTTTTTAGAATTTTATAATAATTTAATTATTATAAAAAAAATTTAATTAAAAAATTCCACATGTAAAAATTAATAAAAATTATAAGTGAGAATTTTTATAAGCATTTTTTAACAGTTAATAAATATTTTGTTGAGTGAATTTGTTTCGCTTTCAATGTTATATGATATGAAGATTGTTTATAAACAAAAATCATCTTTATATAATTATCTTTTATATTTTTAAATATTAAAAACGTTAATTTAATTATAATCATGAATTCCAGCTGAGTTATAAAAAGTGTCAAAAGAAAATTGCTTTTATTTTAACAATTTTTATTAACATTTAATAAATTGTGTTTAATAAATAATTTATTAACAATAAATATTTATTAAATTCTATGATGTTAAAAAATCATTTATTAAACAGTTAATAAAATTTACTAAATATAAACAAATCCTTCTATCAGTGTATTATTGCAATTACCAATTGGTAATTTTATAACCACAACAAACTATAAACGATTAATAAAATAAATAAATTTGATTTTTTTTAGGGAGAGACAAAAATTTTAGTTTAAAAAGTGAGTCAAAATGATAACGCAAGAATTTATGTGCGTCAAATGTGTTTAGAAAATGGTTAATCGTCCAACTGAGTAAATAAAAAGTCCTGGTATCACTACAATAGATTAACATATAATTTTTCTATAAAATATAGGTGTATTACAAAATAAGTAAAGTGTACACTTGTTAATCGCCGTGAGCTAACGCGATAGTGGGTAATGGTGATAATGATAAGGAATATCAAATTCAAATAGTAGTATTAATGTTAAATATTTAATATTTAATATTGAAATAAAAAATATGAAGTAATATAAGTGTTGAGAATTGTATGGTGTAATGGAAGATTGCGGGGCCCGTTGGCGAGGTCGGTAAAGAGAAAGTTATCTATTTTGATCGGATCCCTCTCCAACCACCGGTTTTTCATGTCGGAGAAATATATACACTGTATTGGTGAAATTAATCGCTGGCTGGTTGTCATTGTAAAAGGAAATTATTGTAAACACATGTAGAGAGAGAGAGAGAGAAGAAATTAGCTAATCGAGGACAACGGTATGAAGAATGGCGGATCCGAGAAACCGTCAAGGTGTGCGCGGGATCGCTGCCACTGCGACCGATCCCAGAAGAGGAAAACAAAGGGCCCTGGCAGCTCGAGGGGCCGCAGGGGCACTCGTCCTGGGGATTCTCGCGGTTGTTCTCCAATCCGCGGCAACCGCGACTCCTGCCTGGGGATACTTCACCACTCCTGACCGTGAGTTTTTTTTTTAGATTGATTGTTTGTTTGTTTATTTTGCAGATGATTGCTCATTTGATCCGTTAGGCATGACTTGGAATTTTAGGGAATTTATTTATTACGGTAAATTTTAAATAAAAATTATTTTTAAGATGAAGAAAAATTTAGAGCTCGTATTTTTTTAAATTAACTAATTTTTTTTAAATTAATTAATTTTTTTTAAATAAATAAATTAATTAAAAAAAAATTAATTCATTTTTTTTTTAATTTATTTATTTATAAAATGGTACTTTAAATTGAAGACAAAATTTTAATTATGATAATTAGTATTTTTTTCAATTAAATATCAATTAATAAATTAAAGAAAATTTTAAAAGGAAAAAAAAAGATAATTTTTCTTTTAATTATTCTTACTCTCATTTAAACTTTAAAATTTTTTAATAATTACAATCAAAATAATTATTTGTTTTTTAAATAGTTAATTAATTTCTTAAAAATTAATTATAAATTTTATTGTAATATTTAAAGTTTTGTTTAAAAAATTTTGATCCTATTTTTTAAAAATAAATAAAGTTTTAAAAAACTAAAAAAATAGTTAATAAAAAAAAAATTTTGTTTTTTTTAATTCTAAACATTTATAATTTTTATAAAAATTATATACATTATTATTTTGACATTGACCTTTGGCAGATTGACAATAAATATTATCTTTTTTTTTTTTAAATAAAATTTTTCAATCTTGCGGGAATAGAATTATGCGCCGGTGTTTTTATAACTGCAAGGTCGCTGTTATTCTATTTGTACAATTGCGTAATTAAAATGAAGATGATGGATTGTGCAACGAGTCGCAATAGATAAGACTGATTAAATTTTCAATTTGTGTTTTCGACTGTTTAATAAAATGTTTCGCTCTACGGATCAATGTCAGTTTTTATAAATGTAATATATACTTGAATGAAAATTTCCTCATTGGCTTCGAGAAAGCTGTTAGGTTTCACACATTCATTTCCTCGGTTGAAAAATTTAGTTTCGCAATCGAACATTCAACAAAGCCATTAAGTAATAGCGTACTTCTTTTTATAATAACTCTTCAATATAAAGGTTAGATATATTTTAACATACTTAATTTTTTTAAAAAGGGTTTAAAAATTCCCACGTAAATTTAAAAGAAATTAATAATTAATACTCAATAAAAGCTTTTTTTATCAAAAGAGTTGATTTTTCAAAGCAATTTACTTGAAAGGCTCAGAAAAAAATCTCAAGGATTAAATAGCAAACAAAGAGGAATTAAAAAGAATGAAAAGACCCGACTGTCATCAAAGGTTCGGCTGTAAAAGAACAAAACTGCTCAAAGAACACCTGTATCGCGGGAATCAGCTTGTATCACATTTCACGGTGAGCGATAAAGCGCTTACAAACTTTATTCTAAAAATAACAAGTACATTGGCAAAAAATTATATAGAGTTATATTTGTATAAAATAAAATAAAGGGGCGTAGTAGGCGACAGAATAGAACTTCAGGACAATAGACAAAGTAAATTGAATTAAAATAACGGTGCTGAGTTTTAATTTTTTAATAAAAATACTAGCAACCTTGCAGTCACTTTGTGAACTATAAAAAATTAAAATTTCGCTTTATTAAATAATGAATTTTGTTAAATTGCACTGTACTTTTTTAAATATTGACATTTTTAAAAATATAAGCTCATTCTGATGTAGTGCTCATCAAGAGCTTTCATTTGAGTACCCACATCAATTTTTCATATATTTTTCATATATACATATATATAATATATATAAATATATGAAAAATTGATGTAGGTATTCAAATGAAAGGTCTTGATGAGTGTAACATCGGAATGAGATTATATCTTTAAATATGTTAATAGTTCACAAGATATTTGTTAAATTGCACTGTACTTTTTTAATTATTGACATTTTTCAAGATATAAGCTCATCCCGATGTTATACTCATCAAGAGCTTTCATTTGAGTACCCACATGCATTTTGATATATTTTTCATATATACATATATACATATATATAAAATATATGAAAAATTGATGTGGGTACTCATATGAAAGGTCTCGATGAGTGTAACATCGGAATGAGCTTATATCTTCAAAAATATCAATAGTTCACAAGATACAAGGTCATTTCTTAATTATGTGCCTTGAGATAAAGCATTTTCGAATGCAGCCTAAGTACTTATAATAAATTGACTATCGGTGAAAATGATATGAAACCTTGAAAGTAAATTATATTAAAATAAAATAAAATAACGGTACTGAATTTTAATTTTTTTTTTAAATATTAATTGTTGAGGTAAAAACAGTTTGCATAGAGCAGAACATTGACGAGGGGATTTTTATCCGCTTGATACTCCTGCGAGAGATATATATATTAAACATGAAAATGAAAATAAAAACACACCGGAAATAACGTTTGACCTACTTTTGTCGTCTGATTTTTTTATTTTTATCGTTATTGTACACCTTACCATACCGCAGCGGACAATACCGAGAGTTTACTTAATTAATTTTCTCATATTTACGCAGACTGCTGCTATGATCATGACACCCATTAAAATAATGATTTTTTTCGCTATTTTTGTGATATTATTATTGCCGAGTGTCACAAGATCCCTGATGGGTCATTTAGTCGCCAACGTCCCTGATCATCTTTCCCTTTTCCTTATATTATATTATATTTCTTATTTCCTAGAGATTTTATTATATTTCTCAATGTTACTTTACGGCGTCATCCCATGAGATATCTCCGTACAGCTCATCTTTTTCTTTTTATTTTATTTCACCGTATTATGTTTTAATAATAATACACTTTTTTTTTTATTATTACTTATTACATTTATTTCTTCTTTAAAGTTGGCTTTATCGCTCCGGATTTTATTTCAAATCTCATCCGTCAAAAAGGAAAATTGATATTGGCTTTGTGATATTTATTGGAAATTGAAAGAAGAAATCAGATAGTTTTTTATTATTTAAACGGTGAAATTCAATTGGGAAGATTTATTATTTATTCTCAGATTTTTCGAGCTTTTGGGTCGAACATTTAACTGGAAATTTAAATTTATCATAGTGAGAAGATTTAAGGGTGAAAAATCATAAATAATATTTAGAGAAAAAAATTTCGTTTTTAAAAAATCTAGAAAATTTAATTTAAATCATATCTCTAAAAAAAATTCAATCACTTGATAAAAATTTAATTGAACATAAATTGATTTATAAGGTTTTCCTGAAACCTTTCAAAAAATCAATTGAATTGCAAGTTTAATATAGAGAAAAATTTTTCAGCGAATAAAATTATTTTGACTGAAGAAAATAATTTTCTTGAGTACAATAAAATTTAATACAAATTTTATTTCTTCTTAATAAATTCTTTTGGTTTTTCAATTTTTTTTTTCTCAAGTAATTATAGATAATTAATGACAAGTATAATAAATAAAATTTTGCTTTATTAAATAATGAGTTTTGTTAAATTGCACTGTACTTTCTTAAATATTGACATTATTAAAGACATAAGCTCATCCCGATGTTATACTCATCAGGAGCTTTCATTTGAGTACCCACATGCATTTTTGATATATTTTTCATATATACATATATATAAATATATAAAATATATGAAAAATTGATGTGGGTACTCAAATGAAAGGTCTTGATGAGTGTAACATCGGGATGAGCTTATATCTTTAAAAATGTCAATAGTTCTCAAGACACAAGGTCATTTCTTAATTATGTATCCAGAGATCGAGTATTTTCAAATGCAGCCTAAATACTTATTATCATAAATTGACTATCGGTAAAATGATATGAAATCTTAAAAAATTTTTTCTTATTTCCTTAATAATACAGATACTATATTCAATAATAATAATTATTAATTATTATAATATTAATTTATCATCCAGTAAATAAATTATCTATTTAATATTCCTGGTACGTGCGGAAAAAAATGATGACTAAGTTAAAAAAAATGCAGTGATGACTAAATTATCACCATGTGTCATTCCAAGATAACAATACTCACAATAATCCATAAAAAAAAATCATTTCTTATTTATGTTTATTAAAAGAACAATAAATTATTTTATCATTCATTATTTCCACGAAAAAAGTGAAAAAAGACTCTAGGCTAACTACTGGATGATAGACGTCGAGCAGACAAATAAAAATAAAAACAAAATTTCATTGACTGCAGGTACTTTACTACCTGATGTTTTACGAGAAGAGTAAAATAATGGGTTGCATTAGTTAATAAGTCCGGGCATAAGGTATGAGTGCTGCAAGGAGCAGTAGATGGACTAACAGGTGTTATGAGGTGTACTGTTACGCATCCACGGTTAACGGGGCTTCCTATACAAGTGTTTGTTGTATTTATATTTTGTATTTATATTTGTGTTTGTATATACCTCTGCTGTGTACGAAACCTGAATTAAACATAATAGATTACTCCGGTAAGGGTAAAGTACGTATAGTACACAGTAAAGGTATAAGAAGCGGATAAAGAGCGCACACATACACTCCACTCGGTTGCTATTTCAGCCGAGAAAAGCTAAATAAAATGAAATAACCAAAGAAAGAAAGTAACGAGGTAATAAATAGATTGTTTTTTATCCTTTATTGTCCTAAGGGCAGTTTTTGCTACGTCGAGGCGTCTTCACAGTTAATCCGTAAGCTTTTATTTACTGCTATTGAGGTGTTGAATGTTAAGGAGTACTTTTTTTAACTCATTACAGCTGTTGGGTATAAATTATTGTCATTTTTTTTTCTCACTTAATTTTCATTATTTTTCGTGATAATAAAGGACTAATTTTTTATTATGATTAAATAGTTGATTAATTAATAATAAGAGAATTTTATTATTAAGAATAGGGAAAAGTAAAGTTTTATTTTTTAAATTTATGATTTTTAATATCAATTATTTATTTTTGTAAAATAATTTTAAATGAAAATTAAATTTTTTAATTTTAATTGAAAAATATTAAGAATAAAATCTATTTTTGAAGAATAATTTGTGAACGATAAATAATTAAAATTTTACTTTATTAAATAATGACTTGTTAAATTGCACTGTACTTTCTTAATTATTGACGTTTTTAAATATATAAGCTCATCCCGATGTCACACTCATCAAGAGCTTTCATTTGAGTACCCACTTGCATTTTCATATATTTTTCATATATACATATATATATAATATATATTTTAAAGATATAAGCTCACCCCGGTGTTACACTCATCAAGAGCTTTCATTTGAGTACCCACATGCATTTTTGATATATATTTCATATATACATATGTCGGAGATAATATAATATATAAAA
>CAJNRD030001123.1:21623358-21672072 GCA_905319865.3 Cotesia congregata | reverse complement strand
ATAAATGATTTATTAACTGTTAATAAATATTTGTTAAGGACCTATCCTCTAATAAATCATTTATTAAATATTAACAAATCTTTTTAAATACAAAAAAATCCTTCTATCAGTGAACAAATCATACCTTTATTAGATATTAAATTGTTTTTTAAAGATAATAAATTTTGAACTAATTGTTTTTTTTTTTTTTTTGTACAAATGAAAGGTTCTCTCAAATAGAGTTAGACAATAGAACATCGATATACAACAGAATATGAAAATTAAAGCTTATTTGAAGAGCGTTCAAGAACATTTTACAGATATTCAATATAGTGTCGTATTCAAAAGTTATTTGACAAATAAACTGTAAAAAAAGTGTATTTTTATGATTTTTAAAGCTCATATTTGAATTTGAGCTTCGTTTTTGTCAGTAGAATAAATATACTGAATTTCGTAAAGATTGTAGACACCATCGTTGTGACAAGCCAAGAAAAATTCTTGAACCAAGTGAAATTTCCTTAAATCAAGTAAAATTTATTAGTTCAAGAATTTTTCTACTCAAACTAAGATTAAGTTCTTCAAAATTATATACTTGATTAAAGAATATTTGTTTTTCTGGGTATAGATGTATAAGTCTTTGAGCCATATGTATTTTCTGAATTAATTTGACCAACTGAGTGGAATTATAGCAAAATTTCTAAAAAATTACGTCTTGAGGATCAATGCGCAATAGTTATATTTCTATAAAATCTACTAAAAATAAAACTTGAGGAGTTAAATTTTTATTTGTTGGTGTTTTTCACGATTTATGTGACACATAAAAAGTTTAGTTTAGTGTCAAGATGGCTGCAATTTACAAGCGGAAACGTCTTTCAATTGGATTGATCCATTTGTGAAAATTCGTTTTACTGATTTCCTTTGCTGATTGCTATTGAACTTTTATTTAAAATTAAATCTCTTGAGAAAAATACAAATCATTACTTTAAAAGCGCTTTGATTATTCACTTCATTAATTTTTTTCATTAGTTTACTTCAAAAAAACTTTAAGTGCAATTTACTTGTAAAGAAAATTATTAGAAAATAAATGTTCACTTTTTCTTAGCGGGAAGTCAAAAATTGCACAGATAAAAATCGAGCTAATTGATAATTGTGGGAGGACTTGAGAAAAAGAATTAAATGAAATCGCTGATAGTGGTAAAAGAATATTGCATTACACAATGTATGCTTCACTTGCGAAGTAATTCAATTCGTTGTTAATATTAAGTTGGAAAGTGTATTACTTGCGTTCATAGGTATTATATGTAGTACGCGAATGAATTACTACCTCAATGAACTTGATCGAATGACTTGAAATTAAACTCTATCGATTGGTCTTACTCGAGTGTTACTCCTGTCTATTCACACCCGGTTGTAATCTAAACTAGACTCCATTTATATTAAATAGAGTTATATATGTTGTAATTAATTCCGGTCTTGGTAAACTCATTTGCTTTATTTTTAGCATTTTGTAATTTTTACTGAGAATTATTATCGATTGTAATTTAATGGTGGAATTTTTATTTTTTTACAGCAGGAATTTCTGCTGAAAAAGGATACTTTGGTCCTTGGAGACAGTGCAAACTTTTGCTTTATAATCGGGAAAGATGCGGTACGGGTGTATCCAGATTTCAACCAGTCAGTAAGTTTCAAAATATTTTTTTTATAATAATAATAATAATATTCTATTAATAAAAAAAACAAATTTTAATTTTAAATTATAAAATTTTTTGATAAAAATTATAAAAATAATTTTTTAATAAAAAATTTATTAAATAATAATAATTTTTAGTGGTAGTCTGGGTAGCTGGAATAGCAGCAGCAATATCATCTGGATTACTAGGACTATTGGTATTACTGGCAGTCCTCCAGCTAGCCATGGCCTCCTCAGCAAAGCGGATGGTAATCTCCTACAGCACAACCTTGATCGGAAAAGTTGCACTTGGCACACTGGCCAGTAAGTACCGCTTAAATTTCGCCTCATTAAAAGCAAATAAAGTATCCAAGATCTCTGATTCTAGGATAAATCATCTCTCCTCTCTACCACTGTTAATAAATAATTACATACTTTAACATTGTCAACTGTCGCGACCCATCATCAGCGAAGCTTGAAACTATTTTCAAATGCCGAGTCATTTGTTTTAATGCACAAAATACAATAATATAAGAAGCGATCATGAAAATCATTCCTCCGTACTAATTTTATTGCGTAGAAATCTCATCCCCGGAAATGATTAATGTTCAGATTGTGAAAAGCTGCTTTCAGATTAACAAGCTTGTCTTTTTTCTTTTTTTTTTGTGTAGATTAGTATTATTAAACCAGAAACTCTCAGGAAATATACTTAGGTATCATATTTCACGCGTTAGATAATTTTACATGTAAATTAATATTTAATATTTATTTATACAATAAAAAATTAAGCGATTTTGTTAAATTTTTATAAAATTTATTGGAGTCTTTAAAAAAATTTTAAAGTATACCAATAATCTTATAATAATTTATAATTTTTAAAATAATTTTAACTAGCAAAATTTTGCTTTATTAAATAATGATTTTTATTAAATTGCACTGTAATTTCTTAATTATTGACGTTCATAAAGATATAAGCTCATCCCGATATTACACTCATCAAGAGCTTTCATTTGAGTACCCACATGCATTTTTGATATATTTTTCATTTATACATATATATAATATATATTTCAAAGATATAAGCTCATTCTAATGTTACACTCATTAAGAGCTCTCATTTGAGTACCCACATGCATTTTTGATATATTTTTCATATGTACATATATATAATATATATAAATATATGAAAAATTGATGTGGGTACTCAAATGAAAGGCCTTGATGAGTGTAATGTCGGGGTGAGCTTATATCTTTAAAAATGTCAATATTTCACAAAATATTTTTTTGAAATTGCGCTGTACTTTTTTAAATATTGACGATTTTAAAGATATAAGCTCATCTCGATGTTACAATCATCAAGAGCTTTCATTTGAGTACCCACATGCATTTTTGATATATTTTTCATTTATACATATATATAATATATATAAATATATGAAAAATTGATGTGGGTACTCAAATGAAAGGTCTCGATGAGTGTAACGTCGAAATGAGCTTATATCTTATAAAATGTCAATAGTTTACAAAATACAAGGTCATTTCCTAATTATGTATCTAGAGATATTTTCGAATGCAGCCTTAATACTTATCATAATAAATTAACTATCGCTAAAAATTATATGAAACCTTGAAAAGATAAATTCAAGTCAAGATCTGTGCAAAAAAAAAATTAAGTTCTACACATAAACCTTCTTAAGAAGCATGACATCTATAAAACAATGAACTTATCATCAAATATATATAACACAAGTACTTTGAAGCAAATGTTGAGCTTAGGATTTGTCAGCATTAACATTTTTTCACTTTACTACCTCGTAAAATAAATCCCCTGTAAGACCAACCGGAAATGGCAATTGCTGAATACATACGAAATTCTATATCATATTACTTTGCACTTATATTGTGTCACTGATAAAAAAAATTAATTTTATTAATTAAAAAAAAAATCTTCATCAAATTTTTCTTTTAAGCAATTTTTCTTATTATAAATTTTAAATTACTTATGCATTATAGAATAATTAACAAGTACATATTTTTCCAGGTTGTTTGTCGATAGTCGCTGCGAGTTTATTTGCATTGCAAACCGATGACCGAGCCAATAGTTACATTATCACTCGAGGCGAAGGTTTTTATATGCAGGTAATTTATAATTTTTTTTTTCTATTAAATTTAAATATTAATATTTATTGCTAATTTGAATATTTATCGAAAAGAAAGTTGGAAATATCGGAGATGGCATTGTTATTAAAATTACAAAAATTTATTCTAAAACCGAAAAGTAGTACGTAGAATAATAATTACTAAATGTTAAAATTAGCATTATAGTGGATTACAATAAAAATCAATTTGTCTGAAAGGAAAAAAGTGTTAAGTATTTTTTAAAATTATTTCTGCTAAGTGATTGGTTAGAGAGAGACTTTCTCGGTAAAATTTCCCAACGTGAGTTGCTCAAACAATTAGCGAGCTGATGATTGAATTAATGATGAGCTAATGAAAAAACCTTCAATTTATACACTTAAGCTTTAGACGCGACAATTTAGCGGCTTTTTATGGGACAAAAAATCCTATCGGTAATTATTGGGTCAATATAATTAAATATTTGCTTTGTGAATTATAAAAAAAAAAAGGAATATATTTATTTTTTGAATAATATTGATCTTACGCACTTGTTTAAATTGTAAATACGTTTTTGAAATAATAATTACGCATTGAAATAATAAAAATCTAAAAATATGTTTGTTTCAATTAAATATTTGTCTTTTATTTAAATATTTAATTTTATATTTTTTTTCTTTGTAATAATTTTTAAATAAATAATTTTATGATTTTTTGTATTAAAAAATTAATTAATTTTTTTAATTAATTACTTAAATTAAATTATTTAATTTTATTTAAATTAATTTTTTTACTAAATTATTTATTGAAAAATAATTTTATGATTTTTTTTATTAAATAAAATAATTAATTATTTAAATTAATTATTTAAATTAAATTAATTAATTTTATTTTAATTAATTTTTTTAGTAAGTTATTTATTTAAAAATAATTTTTTTTATTAAAAAAATAATTAATTATTTAATTAATTTTAATTAATTAATTAATTTTTTTAATAAATTATTTATTTAAAAATAATTTTATGATTTTTTTTATTATAAAAAATAATTAATTTTTTAAATTAATTATTTAATTTAATTAATTAATTTTAATTAATTAATTTTTTTAATAAATTATTTATTTAAAATTAATTTTATGAGTTTTTGTATTAAAAAAATTAATTAATATAAAATTTCTTGAGATTATTAAAAGTATAGACAAGATGTTTGCGTAATTTCCGTTTTACGATAGTTTATTACTTGTAAGCAAGGTCTCAGTTATCCATGTGATAAAGCTATGAGAATTAATAAAGATTTAATTATAAATTATAATAATAATTGATATGTGTAGTGGGTGGAGATATAGAAAATCTTATTAAGAGTTTGAACAGAGGTTTAATGTAACACCTGAGGGACACTTGCGGATGTTGATGATTCGCAGGTGTCTTTATTTCATTCGCGATTAGTATGAGATACGTATATCGAGTAAACGTTAGTCTGCAGACTTTTAAAACAATCTGCGACCCGGTTAAGCGTTCAGTTGCTTTTTCAGCGCCTCGGGTACAAGTTTTATCTTTTATTTTATTTTATTTTCCCGAAACTTTAAATTAATATTATATTTTTTACACCTCAAGAATGTTTAGCGAAACAATTAGAATCCCTTATGCAAATTACACACTTTATTGTCCCAGTGAAACTCTATTTTCTCATGCTCGTTATTAAATAATGAAGTTGTCATGAACAAGCGACCGCGGAATTTACTGAAAGAGGCGAAAGATGACGTTAAAATGGAGCGCAGAAAACAGAAACGTGGAAAGGTACTTTGATTTTGTAATTAGTTAAATTATGTTTGATGGAAATTTTTATTAGTAGACTGGACATTTTAAATTGATTTATATTCACGTATGTTCCGGAATTATTAAGAAAATTAGATTTTGAAATTAATTAAAAATTTTAATACAAGTATTTTAAAATTAACCGGCCAGAAATTTGTTTTTTAATTATCTGTAATAATGTGACTATCGTGACTTATAAATTATAAATAAATAAAATTTTGCTTTATTAAATAATGACTTTTGGTAAATTGCACTGTACTTTCTTAAATATTGACATTTTTAAAAATATAAGCTCATTCTGATGTTGTACTCATCAAGAGCTTTCATTTGAGTACCCACATGCATTTTTATATATTTTTCATATATACATATATATAATATATAATATATATAAAAATATATGAAAAATTGATGTGGGTACTCAAATGAAAGGTCTCGATGAGTATAATGTCGGGATGAGCTTATATCTTTAAAAATGTCAATATTTCACAAGACATTTGTTAAAATTGCTACTGTATTTTTTTAATTATTGACATTTTTAAAGCTCATCCCGATGATACACTCATCAAGAGCTTTCATTTGAGTACTCACATGCATTTTTGATATATTTTTCATATATTCATATATATAATATATATAAATATATAAAATATATGAAAAATTGATGCGGGTATTCAAATGAAAGGTCTTGAAGAGTGTAATGTCGGGATGAGCTTATATCTTTAAAAATGTCAATAGTTAACAAGATACAAAGTAATTTCTTAATTATTTATCTTATTAAATAAATTTAATAGAAAAATTCAACATTTATAAATTAAAAAATAAATTTTTGTTTCAGTTGGGAGCAATAGTTTTAAATTTCGGCGTTCTGATATCCTCGGTTTACGAGGGAATATACGCAAGAAGAGGAGGAGATCCTACGAAGATACGGGAAGTAGTGGATGTACGTTCAACGACAATCAATAATCCCGGATACAGAGAACATTCAACCAATGGTGAGAAATTTTCAATAATAATAACAATAACTGTAAATTATAGTGTAGCGCAATATCTGATTGATTGCTCGCCTCGGAGCGCAATAAAAAGCAATTTGGCCGTACGACGGCATTAAGGAAGAGCAATTGGTTTAGATACTGAGTGCTTCAGAGAAATGTCAAGTCGCGTATGACGGAGTGTACAGGTCGCTCGGTAAATTGCCATGTCTAGCTGAATTTACTCGCGTTCTACGCATACTAGAGCGCCTACGGATGAATGAGATGGCACTCTGCAAGCTTTCACAAACAATTTACCGCAAGCTAGAATTCGCGGTGTTTTTATACAAAATTAACTTTGTATTTTTTATTCCCACTTCTGCTTTTTCTGTCAAGATTAATAAATTGTAAATACTTGTAGGTAGGTTTTATTTTATTTTTTATTGAGTGAAAAATTTTATGAAATTATAAAAGCTTTAATAAAAATTATTATTTTAATCATAACTCATAACAATAAAAATAATAATAATAGTAATAAATTTGATAAAAAAATTAATTAAAATTTATTTCATTAAAAATTTAATTAAATTATGAAAGTATAAAAAAAATTATTATTTTAACAATAAAAATAATAATAAAAAATTTAATTAAAATTTTATTATTATAAAAATTGACAGCAATTGTGATTGATAATAAAAATAGTAATATATTTTTTTTTTTTTTTTTATTTTTTAGGTATCTCAATGACTGACGCAAGTGGAAAACCCTACGTCGGAGGAGTCACTAATGGTTCGATGGCATCAGTAACGACTTCTGGGAGTGTGGGTAGCACAATATCGCCGCTTCGTAGTTCTCTAAAAAAGCCAAAACCCTTAGGAATCCAAAACCCTGGATTTTCTACGCACAGCCCGACGCTTTCCAGAAACGGGTCGCATAAAAAAGTCAGGATTCAAACACATTCAACCGAAGTCTAAGTCTAATAATTTTATAACTTTTTAAATTAAAAAACTATAAACTATTTTAAATTAGTGAATTGGAATTATTCCAATTAAAAAAAATGTGTTGTGATAGTTGCGCGATTTTCTAAAAAGTGCTTGTTATTTCAATTCTCCGCGGAGATATTCTAAATAAAACACAAGCATGATGAAACTAAAAATGATATTGTAATTTTAGTTGAATATATTAATTTATATATTCCGTCCAGCCCTTCGTCGGCAGCTAACCGTTAATCGGTATAAAACAGAGAGATATTTATACATAGATATATTTTTTAGCGATTCTCTTATATATTAATATATTTAAATATATATATAGTTATTATAGAAAATAGATATCAATTATTATATTATTATATTTAATAATTATTAATTTAGTGTTGATGCACAAGTCCTTTTTATTTTATTTTATTTTTTATTTTTAGAAGCTTTTTTTAATCATTTTTAGAGATCATTAAGTCATTGTTGTAAAATTAATTTATTTATTAGGTCATCAGAATCTGTTTTGTTATTAAGGGGGTATTTTGGTCTAATTTGAAAAAATTCATTTTTTTCATATTTTCAAGGTGCTTTTTTTAAAACTGTATTTTTTTACAATTCAACCCAAAATTTTTATGAAAATGAAATTAGCTGACAATTGAAAATTTTTATTAATTTTTTATCGAAAAAATTTCAATTAAACAATGAAAAAAAAAATATCATATATTTAAAACTTAATAAACTATAAGTGCAATTTTTTATAAATATCTTTTTAGTTGTAATTTAATTAAAAAAAAAAAAATCAAAAATTTTTACACGTCTGTTAACTTCAGTGTCATCAATTTTTCAAGTTCTATTCAATCAAATTACTTGAAATTTGGTGTAAGTCTTTTTTATAGACTTCTCTAGCTTAAAAATTATCTTCATCCCAAAATTTCAATATTTAATATTTTTAAAAAATTCAAAAAACTCAAAAAAAGTGGTAAAAAAAATTATTTTTTTTCAGGCAATTTTTTTTTGTGAAAAAAAAATTTTTTTTTAATTAATACTCTAGCGGCATTATTTTGAATTAATAATTTTTTTTTTTTAAGCCCCACTTTAGTAGCTGCTAACTTTTTGAATTTTTTTTTCTGAAATATTTTATAAAAAAAATCAATAGTAAAAAAATTACCTTAAATTCAAGCTTCTAGACCATAATACCCCCTTAAATAAAATTGCTCTGGGTAATGCGATCACCGGTCAATATTTATTGAAAAGAGCAGGTCTCACTTTTTCTAAAAAAATTTATTTTTTAAAAATTTTATTTTTATTAATTATGAGTTGTTAATTTTTTATTTAATAAAAAAAATTGAGTTTGATAAATGTGTTTGTAAAAAAAAATTGTAATTGTTAATTTGTTGTTTAAATTATTTAAATTAAGTCAATAATGTGAGTACTAAAATAAAACAGTGACACTAAGTTAGCACTTACCTACAATGTGATCATTAAATTCGTCCATTAAATAAATATTTAAATTGTTTTGCTAATAAAGTATCATATTAATTAATTTTAAATGCATCTATCCGTCCGTCAATAATTTGTAAATATAAATTTATAAAACCGCGTCTAATATTAAATAAAATATAAATATAAAATACGAGTTTTTTTTGTTCACAAATGTAATTCAAGGGTTATTTGAACCGTAACTCATCAACGGCTGTTTTTTTTTTAGGTCACTTAATTTTTAAAATCTCCTGATGTATGACTTTTATGTAAATCGATGTAGCGAGGCAACTAATTGAAAAAAAAAAAAAAAAAAAAAATAAAAATTTTATTATTGACTGAAGAAAAGTAAATTATTTAATTAATAAAAAGTCTTTTTTTTTTTGTAAAAAAATTATGTTTATTTTTATTACATAATTATTATTATTTTTATTGTTAATTAATTATTACTTTTTTTAATTTAATCGCTCTTTGGTATACGGTTATAAAATTCCTCTCCTGGAGGTTTAATAACAAAGTTAGAAATATTATTTATAAATTTAATTAATTAAATAAATAATTATTGTGATAATGATATAATAACGAATAATTTAGCGGTAAATCTGTAAGGCTCGTCGGGACCGACGATATGAGATCAAGCATTTAATAACTTTATTTAAAGATATATATATCAGGACGGTTGGATTGTCTAAAAAAGATTTGAAACCCGTTAAAAAGACTTTTATTAATATTTTATTATTAAAATTATAAATATCACGATGAAAAATAATTATTATAAATTAAAAGAAGTTTTGCCGTTGTTTGGAGGGCACTGAGGATATTATCTCGCGGCGTTTCCAAACTGGAGCAGCCACTGAGTTCCGCTGCTGTCCGGAGGAAGAGTTGCTGATAGACCCGACAGAAGAGCTCGAGATCGAGGAAACTGAAGTTATCACGGAATTGGATTTACCTGCAAGACTTTCCGCGTCGGGGATGTGCCTGGTCTGGTGCCTGGAGTCGGTGTACCTTCTTTTGGTGTACTTCTTGCTGTCGCTGCCCGTTGAAGAGGTAGTAGTTGTTACGTTCGTCGAGATGGTGCTTGTTTTTGAAGACTTGTCTTGCGAAATGTGGAGCATTCTTTCTATATCAGCAGTTTTGGACCTTGAAAGATTAAAAATTCATTTTTAATTAATTTTTTTATTAATTTAATGATTATTCTGGTTTTTTTTATTAAAAAAATATTATTTTTTTATTTTTTAAAATTATATGCAAATTTTTAAACAAACTGAAGTTTTTTTTTTTTTTTTTAATTTAAATAATTAATTTTTTTTCCAATATATATATATTAAAAATTTATAATTTCTAGTAGTAGAAAATCGAGCGCGCTTTTACCAACATGTCATTTCTTAGTTATTGACATTTTTTAAGATATAAGCTCATCCTGATGTTACTCTCATCGAGAGCTTTCATTTGAGTACCCACATGCATTTTTGATATATTTTTCATATATACATATATGTGATGTATATATAAATATATAAAATAAAATATATGAAAAATTGATGTAGGTATTCAAATGAAAGGTCTCGATGAGTGTAACTCGAGGATGAGTTTATATCGTTAAAAATATCATCAGTAGACAAAATACAACGTCATTTCTTAATTATTGACATTTTTTAAGATATAAGCTCATCCTGATGTTACTCTGATCAAGACCTTTCATTTGAGTACCCACATCAATTTTTCATATATTTTATATATTTATATATTTCTCATATTTGTAAAATATATAAAAAAAATCGTGTGGGTATTCAAATGAAAGGTCTCGATAAGTGTAACTCCAGGATGAGCTTATATCTTTATTCTTTATAAAAAAAAAAAAAAAAAAATAAAGTTAAATATTTTTTGTTATTAAAGAGCGCATTTGTTGAAATAAAAAAAATTATATACTTAAATATTTATAAAATTTTTTGTGTAAAAAAATAATCATTTTCCGGAACAAAAATGATCCTTTAATTAATAAAATTAGTAAAAAATAGTCACCTTAAGACAGCGCCACCGATACTGGTGATACTAGGCGTGTAAGCGGGTGAAATAACAGCTTTAGAGGCTTCCTGGCTGACGGATCTAGAAATCTGCCTGACTTCGCTGGAAGTAGTGAAGGAAACCCTCTGCAAAACAGCCTGCTGATCCGGGATGTAAGAAACAGCAGTAACCGTGCTGTCAGGACTAGCTGGAGGAGAAGAGGCCCAAGACGGGGGCGAGCTTGGCGGCTGATCTCCAGACAAAGTCGCTGATGAACCCACAGCACTGTCGCTTCCATGTCTGCCACCTACACAGAAAAAAAAAATGTTTTTGAATCAATTATATAATTTTGAAGAACTTATTCTTGATTTTTTTTTTTTTCAGTTTAGCATTTATAGAATTTTTATTTTTTATCAAATAAAATATCAATAATTTTTTTACCTTCGCTGCACCCGGATATTGAGCGCTGCCGCTGTCGCCTAGGAGGCACCGAAGGTTTAGGCTGTTCCTCGATGAAAGGGATGTCGGGATCGTCGAGATTCAGAGTGAAGGCTCCGGTCATGGGAATAGTGAGGCTTGCAGTGATGATCATCGGAGAGGACTTGCGTCTAGGGTCCGCGGGGTCCTCACTGGATCCACTGTCCACACTATTGCTCCTGCCTTCTTCTTTCCTTCTGTTGCTGGGCCGTTTGGGCCTTCGCGGCTTCGGTCCGATGTCTCCTCCGATTCCAGCCGTCTGGTGGAGACACTGCTCCCGGGACCAGACTTTCTTGGCCGTTTGAGCGGTGGAAATTATTCCTCCAAGAGCTTCGTCTACTGAAAAAGTCTCCGCTTCGCTGCAGGGGTCCACTTCGTCGTTGCATTGCCTGGA
Organism: Cotesia congregata; assembly: GCA_905319865.3. NCBI lineage: Eukaryota > Metazoa > Arthropoda > Insecta > Hymenoptera > Braconidae > Cotesia > Cotesia congregata. Next base: position 21,660,194 of record CAJNRD030001123.1, on the reverse strand, counting down.
ATTGGTAAAAAAAAATTTTTATTGATATTAATGATGCATAATTAATTTTTCTGAGGATCTACTCGAGTGATAAATGATATAATTTTTTTTTATTATTTAATTTGAAGGGAGAAAGGAGAGATTGGGATTTAGATTGAGAGAAACTCACTCTTCGGCACGTCGTGAGAGCGCAAGGTCAAGATCTGCAGGGTGAGTATCCATCATGTGGAGATAAAGCTCATCTAGAAGAGCAGCTGGGATTGTAAACAGAGTTGCTGAGTTCTCCAGCAATGCACGGACGACATTAATCACGTCGATACGCTCTTCTGCTCGCTCTACCGACACTTCTGATCTTGTTTGTCCGGGTTTCACGCAGTGAAGGATGTTCGGTGCAAATACCTTTAAATTAATAGATTATTTATCATTTATAATATCTTTAGAAAGTCAAGGAATTTATATAGAATTTTTAGAATTTTTTTTATTGAGAAAATTATTAGAAAAAAATAAAAAAAAATGTCATTTGTAAAAAACTTTAAAAGCTATAAGTGCAATTTTTAAAAAATATTTTTTAGTTTTAATTTCACAAATGAAAAATGATCAAAAAATTAAAAACGTCGGCTAACTTTAGTATTATTCTTTAGAAAGTCAAAAAATTTATATAGAATTTTTTTTTATTGAGAAAATTATTACAAAAAAATTTTCATTTGTAAAAAATTTGAAAAACTATACTTGCAATTTTTTAAAAATATTTTTCAGTTTTAAATATTAATTTTTTTTTTTTTACTTAAAAACGGCTAACTTTAGTATTATATAATTAATTTTTTTTTTTTAGTAGATAGTTACTGTAGCTAGATTAGTGAGATCCATTTTATTCCCGGGAATCCATTCTCCGGTTTCGTCTCTGACGTCCTCGCTGTTGGCAGCGACTTCAGTTAAGAAGCTCAGCAAGGCCCAAAGAGTTTCTCTATTCGGTGTTGGTAGTAGCTGAATAAGGTGCTGGAGCGCCTCTTGTTGAAGCCGTCTGTTTCGTATTTCTGCACAGAAGTAACACCTGATTAAGTTTTTATTATTCATTTATTATAGATTTTTTTTAATATTATTTAAAGTAGTACTGTCGGTAATAATTACTATTTAAAATTTAATACATTATTAAAATATAGTATTAAATTTTTAAAAAGTATTTAAATTTTGTGAAAATTAAGTTAGTTGACATCTAAAAATTTTTAGAATTTTTTTTATTTAAAAAATGACTATAAAAATATTTAAAAAAATTTTTTTAACAGTAAAATTAAAACTAATTTAATAAAAAATTAAAAACTTCAGCTAGCTTTATTGAATTTTATCAAAAATTAAAATTGTATTTATTTAAAAAAAAATTTTAATTAAATTATTAAAAATACAAATTCAAAATATATAACGGTAATAATTAATTAAATAAATAAATTTTCAATATAAATAAAATGATGCTAGATTTTTAAATTTAATTTTTTCAATATCGACAGGACTACCTTAATAATAATAATAATAATAATAATAATAATAATAATAATATTATTTAATATTAATCCCATATTTTAATTAATAAAAATCGCTTACTCTGAGTGTGAACGAAGGCTTGATAAAGGTCTCGGCAAAGCAGTGGGTCCGGTAAATCGCGGAAATACTCTTTAAGAAGGGTTGCTACATCGTGAGGACATTGATCAGCATCTATTTTAGCATCTCTTCCGCAATCAAAATTTTCTCTAAGCTGCAAAATAATAATTAAATTAATTATTAATTATTAAAAAAATTTTTTTAAATATTTAATTAATTTACTCACTTGATAATTAATTAAAAATTGATAGCATGATAAAAAAGTAAATTACATTAATGAAAATGTAAGTAATTAATAAAAATAGAAACATACTTGTCTGACCCGCTTCTTGGATGGCGAAACCCGAAAAATTCCTAACGTTCTCAACCCCGTCAGCTCGAGATGTTTGATGCATTGTCTAACGATCGCGGGCACTGCATCCCATTCGCCAGGTGGTCCGCCTCCGCTATCGCTCAATTCTGGGCCACCGGAATCGCTACCAGCCAGTGCTCCTCCCTTCGACGACAGAGACTCGCAGGAGCCGCCCTGGTTGGTAAAAATATAAATATTGATATTAAAATATTCAGATAAATATTAAAATATAAGTAGGAGGGAATAGTAAGCCGATTACAAAAATTCATTTAATGAAAATCGTTGCAAAACGAGTAGAGAATCTTAATTAATCCGGTTAAATTTAGATTGTTAGCGGCCCTGTTCTATTTTAACTTTAGACGAGTTTATGACGTCACAGGTGACCAGACTGTCGCGGTACTCGTCGTTTAAGTGACGTTAATGCTCTATTATATACATTACATTTTTTTAATAATCATAATAACAATAACAATAAATTTTAATGTTAATAAGACGGTGGAATTTTTAGCCTATTTTTTAAATTTTGGCTCAATAATTAGATAAAATTGATAAGGAATTTTTTTTTTGTAGAAAATTTAATCTTTAACAAAAAAAGACTAATGATTTTTTTATATCTTCAATATTTGACCCAAAATTTTGAGTTGAAAGCTAAAAACTCAAAATTTTAAGAAATAAACTAATTTTTTATTTATTTATTTATTTATTTACTAATAATAATAAAATATTATTTTATCTATCGATCGAATAAATTTACCCTATAACATGATTGATATTTTTCTCATTTTTCATTTATTCAATTCCGTGATCTTACTATTTCTATATATACATATATGATATATGTAATTTTTGAAAATATAGAGCATCGATTTATTATTCATCTACACGACTCATGAATGTTTCATTTGACAGCTGCCAATAGCACATCTTCGTAATGATAACGATCGAATTTTCTAATAACAACCTTAAATACATAAATACAAATAATGTATTAATAATAATAGTTATGTTTATTATTTTTAATAAAAAAAAAAATTGTAAGACCCTTTATAAATTTATTAATAGCAGCAAATAAATTATCGAACGTTCGAATGAATAATGGCCTCGGCGAATAAAAATAAAAGAATAAATTATAAATAAAATTTAAAGAAAACTTTGGGATAATTATAACGATGAGATTAATTGGTCTGGGCGTTTTATTTAGTGATTCGATCGGTTATTCAGAGATTGGATTGGATTTTCCCTCGCAAGCGGGTGTGTATTTTTACCGGTTGGGGTTTTTAATTTACTTGTCTTCTTGGAAAATAACAATTTAACAACAGATACAGATAATCTATATTATTAAGAGAATAAGAAAAAAGTTGTGCTCAGGCCTTTTCAAGGTTTCATATCATTCTCACCAATAGCCAATTTATTATGATAAATATTTAGGCTGCATTTAAGAATGCTCTATCTCTAGATACATAATTAAAAAATGACCTTGTATCTTGTGAATTATTGACATTTTTAAAGATATAAGCTCATCCCGATGCTACACTCATCGAGACCTTTCATTTGAGTACCCACATCAATTTTTCATATATTTATATATATTACATATATGTATATATGAAAAATATATCAAAATGCACGTGGGTATTTAAATGAAAGCTCTTGATGAGAGTAACATCGGGATGAGCTTATATCCTTAAAAACGTCAATAGTTAAAAAAGTACAGTGCAATTTAACATAATTAACAAATGACCTTGTATTTCGTGAACTATTGACATTTTTTAAGATATAAGCTCATCCCGATGTTACACTCATCAAGACCTTTCATTTGAGTACCCACATCAATTTTTCATATATTTATATATATTATATATATGTATATATGAAAAATATATCAAAAATGCATGTGGGTACTCAAATGAGAGCTCTTGATGAGTGTAACATCGGAATCAGCTTATATCTTTAAAAAAGTTAATATTTAAGAAAGTAAAGTTATTATTTTATAAAGCAAAATTTTATTTATTTATGATTCAAAAGTCACGGCAGTCACATAGTAACTGCAAGGTTGCTAGTTCATTGATTAATTCACGGTGACTTAATCAGGAAAATAATTCGACAACGGTGCAGATAATACTTAGCTTTTCTTTTTCACCTAAATTCTTAGTGATTTATTCGACTGGGGTTATTATAATAGCCATCATTTATTTTTTTTACATCATATATTAGGGGAGAAAAATCATTTATTTGACTCGTGACGTCTTAAGTCATATGTCAATTGATAAGTCAAATTTTTCTTAATTAATTTTTTATTTTATTGATAAAAAAAATTCAATTTTTAGTTAAAGTTAAAAATAAACTCTTCCGGTAATTTCTCGAGTAAAAAAAGGATTTTTGGTAAAAATAAAATTAATTTATGTTGATTTAACCTTTAAAAATTTACGAGCTCAAGCTTTCACTCGTTATATATTTTATCCGAAGTAAAGTAATTCGAAAAAACTAAAAAAAAATCATCTTTTTCTATATATAAATTCAGTAAAGTAATAAATCTAAAAAAAACTTCGGCCAAACAAAATATTTAATTTTTAATAACAATCAAAATATTTTATTCCCGCAATAAATTTTTATACTTTAAATATTAAAATTCAATAAATTAATTTAAACTTATACTTATACCTAAAATAAAAAATCGCGAGTGAGAAAGAGAAAGATTTTTAAAAATCGTACTGTAGTTGAGTCTTGACCCGAGTGTGCTATAAATATAAAAAATTAAAACGTCACAAGTGGTAAGGTCCCTACACTACAAAACACTAAAAATAGTCCAGTTATTCCCTCGGGATTTAAGATAAATTTCTTTGCTACCAATACAAGTAAATCGAGTGATATGTTACCACTTGTCCTAACAAATCTCCCGATAATGCTTGCTGAATTTTTGCGGAATCTAAATTTCCGTATTACATTTATAAGAAAAAAAAAAAAAATTCAGGATGGTTCAGATTGACTCGCAGTAATGGAAATGAATAAATAGATTAGATCTTAGAAATTAGGGATTAAGGGGACTACGGTATCGGAAGATGTTACTCACCTCATCTGTTTTCGAGGCAGCAGTGTGTGTGTCAATGAGGCTGGTAAAGCTAGTTCTACTACCGTGTCTGCTGTTTCTAGATAAGCACCCGACGTCAGCAACCTCCCCAGCGCCGATCCTAGCCAGTCGGTCGTTCTCGAGGCATTGCGATATTGGAATTCCAAATACAAGACCACCAGCTGAATCTGCAGTTCGATAATTATTAACAGATTGTAGTAATTCCATTTTATTATAAAAAATAGAATGATAATAAATAATTTTTCCTTTCTATTTAGGATAAAAAATATTTTAAATTTCTATCAAATAAAATTAATTTTTATTTATAATTTAATTTAGTATAAGTATTTAGACTGCATACGAAAATTGTCTATCTCTAAATGCATAATTAAGAAATAACCTTGTATCTCGTGAACTATTGACATTTTTAAAGATATAAGCTCATCCCGATGTTAGACTCATCGAGACCTTTCATTTGAGTACCCACATCAATTTTTTATATATTTTATATATTTATATATTTCACAAATACCATATATATGAAATATATAAAAAATGCCATGTGGGTATTTAAATGAAAGGTCTCGATGAGAGTAACATCGAAATGAGTTTATATCTTAAAAAATGTTAGTAATTAAGAAATGACATTGTATCTTGTCATCTAATGACATTTTTAAAGATATAAGCTCACCCTCACATTACACGTATTGAGACCTTTCATTTAAGTACTCACATCAATTTTTCATATATTTTATATATTTATATATATTACATATATGTATATATGAAAAATATATCAAAAATGCATGTGGGTACTCAAATGAAAGCTCTCGATGAGTGTAACATCGGGATGAACTTATATCTTCAAAAATGTCAATAGTTAATAAAATATAGTTCCATTCAACAAAATTCATTATTTAATAAAGCAAAATTTTATTCATTTTATCTAATTTCTAAATTGTTATTATTATTTAATTTAAAGAATTAAAATTTTTAAATACATTTAATTACATTAATAAATCTAAATAAAAAATGATAATTATAATAAATTAAAACTAAAATTAAAACGAGTTAAAAAAGTGATTTCCCGGTGCATTAGACGGATAAAAATAATTTTTATTACATTTTTGAGAATCATAAAAGACGTAGTTTGAATTATTTTATTTATAATACCATGGCTGCAAACTATTGAATAGGCTTGTGTTGAAGTTAAGGTTTAAGCTGAGTAGTATATAGGAGATATATGTATATAACAATAATAATAAATAATAATAATAATAATAATAATATAACTCTGTCCCTACGTACTGAATACTGAATACCAGTGACGAGGAGCCGATTATAGAACGCGATCTGGGCCATGTAATGTATTTGTTGGGTCTAAAAACAATTTTAGTGTGTGGGTCTATGGTGTCGAGTTGGATTAGTAAAAGGATCGAGCGGAGCTTAAAGCGCGAGATTGTATTGTAGACAGATGTTGAAGCAAGTATTTAAGTATTAAGTATGAGGATAGAGACGGATGAGATGAATTGTGAGAAAATTAATACGGAGTGAGTGACCTCTTGGCAGATAGAGCGATGCATCGATTGACGTACCAGGGTGCTTACGGCTTTTTACTTTTTTTTCGTTTTATCCTCTACTCGGTATTATATATCGCAGAGAGAGTATGCGAAAAATAGAATTTTAGGGTGTACACCCGGCCACTGAAGACCGTAAATAAATTTATATGCGGAAATATGCAACGCCACTGACTACCCTGTTGCTATAATTAGATTTTTAAATTATATATTATACAAATCTGTCAATTATTTTATTTCTTTATTTTTTTTTAACTAATTTATTTTAATAAAAAAAATATTGATAATTTTTTTAAAAATTATTTTTCAAGTAAAAATTAATTAAAAAGTATAATTAATAATTGAGACAATAAGTAACAACCTTGAAAAAAATAAACATTCTTATCGAATAAATAAAAAAAAATCTTATCAGCTAGACATTATTATATCAAGGCCAAGTATCTAATGGATGTAACTAATCTCCCGTTTCACAAAAGGTCAAGTGCTTATCAAACTCCGTAGACGCTGAAATTAACAAACAATCCTGGGACTAATTGCAAGATTGACGTAGATCGTAATTCCCAATTAAAATCTAGATCTAAACATAATTCCCTTTGAGAAAGTAGAAAAAATTGTAAGTAGAAATTTTGAAGAAGGTTTTATTTAAATAAAGCCTATTTTAGCAGCAGACATTTGTTATAGTAACCATTTTAGATCTCACAAAAGTGTGCAATCTCTATTTCTCACCATGAGTAGGATATTAATAGCCTCGGTTGCTATTACTGGTCACCAGTATATGCTACGGGATTTGTCAAGTGTATACAACCGCGGAAATAAATTATTGCACTGATAAAAAAAATTTATTTTGATGCAGGAAGATTATTTTTAAGAATTTAACTAAATAAAAGGCCACTAAATAAAAGCTAAATAATTATTTATTTAACTAAATAAATAATTTAAAAAAATTATCAAAAGTGGGCATGTAAAGGCCTAATTTAAAGATAATTATGTGAACTTTAACATTCATTTAATAGATTTAAGCTATTTTTTACTGCTAAGAAATTATTTTAAGATAAAGGCTCGAAATTAGAAAATTTTTTCAAATTTTTAAAGTAGCAAAATTAATTCGAAAAATAATAAAAATTAGACGAATAATAGGAAAAATGAAAGGTCATTACGTGAAATTTAAGATAAATTTGAGTTATCTTCAAGGGTTTGAAAATAATTTCCATAAAATTGACAGAATTGTAATTTTTTTGAAACTAAAAAATATTTTCTAACACCCACAACTTGTAAACTAACCGGCCGATTTCGCTCATCTTCGAACTAGATCTTGGTATTGATCCACAGAATGAGCCCACAAAATTTCATGACGATCGGTTGAGAACTTTGGGCGCAATCCTGCTAACATCGCGCGTTATATCACATAAATAGGGTAGAAGTACCTTTTTTGGTCACTTTAGCACCGTTTTTGGCCAGTTAAAATTTGAATTAATTATAAATAATTAATTATATTAAAGATATTAGACGGTTTTTTAAAGTGATAATAAATTTTGAAGTGATTGTTTTTTTTATACAAATAGAAGATTCTCTAAAATGGAATTAGACAATTTGCTAATTAGAACGTCGATATGACAAAATTTTCTTAAAATTACAACATAAGATTTCTAAAAAAGTAATTTTAATTTTTTTATCAATGTATAAAATTTAATTAATATTATTTACCTTTGTCTTTATCTTCCTTGGTCTTGTTTTCGAAGAATCCAGTGGTTAGTGCTTTCCTCTTTAGCAAATAAGCCCTTCGCTTCGGTTTACTTGTAACAGATGCACTTCCCAGGGATTCTAAAATTCATAAACAAGCAAACAATTAAAAAAAAAATAATTAGTGTAATTTTATTTGAATAAATAATGACTTTGAAAGCATAAATTGAAGTTTGGGATATTAATTCATAATTTAGAATTAAAACTTACCACTCGGCGGCCTGATGTGAACTCCAAGATTGAGTGCTTGAAGTTTAGCAACGGCAACTCTGCAAAGGACCTTTCTTTCAACTTCCGAGAGCACCCTCAAAGGAACATCTTGGAGAGTTACTCGACGTCCACTTGTTCCAGCCCACGTGCACTTACCCTTTGATTTTCAAATAAATTTCATTATTTTACAATTTAAATTTAAATAATTAATATTACTTTAGATTGAGAGTTTTTTAATTTTTATTCAAGTTTTTACGGGTTTATTGAGTTTACTATCAAGCGTTAAATAACTTTCAGGCGCCGTCGTTCCAACTTTCGAGGAATGAAAAATAAAAAAAATCTTATAGTAGACACAGGACATAAATGATGACTTGATATTGAGGGAAGAGATAAGACTGATTTTCGTGACTAGAGTGCTGATTACTCGAGATGGAATAAATTTAAAGTTAACAATGTCATCCTCATGGAGGATACGTGACTCTAATCGAAAGGATCGAAAGAAATATATAGCTATAATAATAGAGGCTTTAGTAAATAAAATAAATTTAAATAGTAAATTTTTTAAGAGAAAAAAATTTTTTTTTATGACATTGAAGTTAGCAGACGTCTAAAAATTTTTTATTTTTTTTCTATTAATTAAATTAAAATTAAAAAAATTGCACTTGTAGTTTTTTAAATTTTTTACAAGTGAAATTTTTTTTTTAATTGTTTAATTGAAATTTTTGCAATAAAAAATTTTTAAATGTCGGCAAACTTCATTTTTTTGAAATTCTTATTTTAAAAATAAAAAAATTTAACTAAAAAAAATTTTTTTACGCCTTTTTTGGCATCTATAACGCGAAATAATAAATAACAAATATAATTGTTAGTAAATAAATAAATAAAAAAATTAAAACAACAAAATATGAAAATATGTGTTGTACTTTGGCTAAAAATACCCGAGTGTGAGTGAACGTAACCGATAACAGCGAGGCGTGAAATTCCGCGAGTTTGCAACCACGTAATTTGTCTGTGTGTTTTTAAAAGTAAGAGTGTAAGTGCGTACTATTTTGAGCGGCGCCAGCGAAAATTCAGAGGCCCTAAATTGGTTATCAAGCCTCAGAAACTTAACAACTTTGTCAGAGTACTCAAGGTCGGTCTTCTTTCAATTTCGAGGTCAAACATCGATCTTTTTACCACGATATCAGTCTACTAACCGATGCACTTGCATTTATTTTAAATATTTATTGAAAACTGATGCAAGAGGTGGTGGGTGATTTTTTTGTGAATATTAAGCCGGTCAGACAAAACTTTTTCGATACCTATATATTGGAATTTTGTTGTTTTTCTTCTCGAGTTAATATTTTTTCAGCAGCACGTGCGCCCGAGGTCGCTAGAAATATTATTCTGTTTATGTTGAGTAGAAAAATTCGATAATTATTTACCATTTAAAATACAACGGAAAAATAGAATATAAACAGCGATAGCTAATTATTTTTTTGAGCAATTAGCTTGATCATAAAAATTAAAAATTAGCTTTATTATTGAATCTAAGTAAATTAAATTAAATAAATAATTTTTTTTTTTAATTATAAAAATTCAATAGAATTTAATTGCAATTTTTTAAATATTAATTTAATAATAAAAAAACGTTAAATATTTTAACGATTTTAATTTTATTTTTTTTGAACGAAATTTTTATTTGATGTTTTTGATATATTTTTTAAGAAAAGAAGTTGATTATCACAATTTTAACAAATTTTCAAAAAAATTTATAACTTTTTTTTTAAAATTGTTCGTTTTTTTATGTACTTTAAAAAAAAAAAATACATCCAAAAAAGATAAAATAGAAATTTTATCCAAAAACATGAGCCAAAATTTTTTCCAACTTTTGAAGGCAAAAAAAAGCTATATCAATTTTTAATTTTATTCTTTCATGACATATTTCATCATAAATGCGCCATAAAAACAAGCAGAATTAAAAAAATAAAAAAATGTTAATTTTTCACCTAGATATGGCCAAAAATAGAATGTACCCGACTTGTAAATAATTACCTTTATTTTTTCCGTATTAAAAATCGTCCCAGTATAAAAAAAAAAATTACCTGAGGAGTCCATACAGAAGGTACGGCCCTAGAAGTGGACTTGCTCCTGGACCTCCATATTTTCTTAGCCACAAGCCTGCTTCCATGATGAACAACACTGCTGGAAGACTTGCTCTTCTGCATGGCCGCTCCACCTGTAGAATTGTTAGCAGTGAGAGCGGGAGACCCTGGAGCGGAATGAGGTTTCTCTTTATGGGGATGGGACCCGTGTAACAATTGCGATAGGAAGGATTGGTGGTGTTTGGGAGTATTAGGAGTCTCCTCGGAGCCGAGTCCGGCGTCAATACTACTCCTGGAACTGGCGTTCCTGCTCACCGGAGAAGTAGTATCCGCATCCGAAAAATTGTCCGCAGTTTCCGACAACGCGCCCTTGTAAGCCCCAACCCAGTTCTCTTCCGTCTGACAGCCTTTATTATTCCCTGAATCGTCTCCAGGCTTGGTAATTTCCCCCTTAGCCTTAATATTCCTGAGGTTCCTGTCATAATTAACCCTCTTGAACCTGTCGGCTTTGTCAGCGTCAATTGACTTCTTCCTGGCCATCCTGAGGTACCTTTTGATCGTATCGCTCACTGAGGGAGAGACATCATCAATATCAACACTGCTCCGTCTTCTAGAGCTCTTCCCACTGTCTCTCTGACTGGACTCTTCTTTTTCCTTATCAGACAAGGCCTCCAGGACGTGCTTGGCCACAGGTTCAGTCTGGACCACCACATCAACCGAAACAATGCCCCGTTCAGTGCTCGGAACCTGAAGCGCGATTAGCGGGGGCGGAGAACCTACTTCCCTTCTGGGCAGCCAATCATTTCCAGAATCGGTTCCGTCTTTGTTGAACCTGCTCCTGGGGTTCCACCAATGGGGCGGCGAAGTGTAGGCTCCAGTAGTCCTGAGCCCCCTGAAGCCCCTGGTGCACCTCAGGTCGAAGTAGAGCTTCTCCAGGAGCTTCCTATCGGTGAGAATTCCAGAAATAACGTGCTCCCTATTAGAAGATTTGGCATAATGCCTGCTCAAAGTGTCTATCAAGGATTTGTGGACGTAATCTCCGCGATAGGGCAGCATAGGGCCTTCTCCAGAGCTGCTTTTTGTTGATTCTGCTGGAGGTTCCTTCCCTTGAGCCATTATTAGGTCCAAATGCTGCTGGAGCTTCTGGATGAGGCTTTCATAGTCAAAAGCGCTTCCTTTTCCTTCTCCGTGCTTCCCAATTTCTCCTAATTTAGAGGAAGCTCCAGTTACTCCTCCAGGTGCTGCTTCTCCAGTTCCTGCTCCAGCATCTGAGTGGAAGTTCAGGTACTTCTGGAGCATATCTGCCAGAACCTTGGTCTCAATATCTTCCGCAGGAACTCGCCGCCTTGCGACGGGAGTCGAAGGAGTGCTGCCGCTGGACAGCAGCCAATCCCGCTTAGTTTTGGAGATGTCGAACCTCCCTCCAGAAGTGGCGGGATAAGAAGGCAAGCAGACTTGCCCTACGGAAGACCTTTGGGAGTCGTCGGCCTCGTCAGCGGAACTCGCCTTTGTTCGGCAACTCCCGCCTTTTACTAGACGCCGATTTCGGTGGGTTCGAAACCCCAGTGTTCCGGGGTAGGACGACTTTCTCCAGAGGAGGAACTTTGGCTCCTTTTGGCAGACTTCCTGGAAGTACTGCTCGATCTTTGGGATGTCCTCCGGCCGATTGTGCGCTCCGTCGGGGATCAAACGGCGACCTGCGTCCGCCATGTAACGCCAAGTCTTCCGGGTTAGTAGCCATCGCTCTTTTATTGGCTTTCCGGTTCTTTTTCGACGCTCCTTTGAGGAAGCTGGAGTTCCACAGTGAGAGGAACTTCCGTCGCTGCTGTCACGACGCGAGCGCCTTTTCCCGCCAATCCCGCCGGGACGATCCGCCATTACGGCGTCCCGAGTTTTTTTCACGACGCGCACCACTTTCGCGGTTTTCCTTAATAAAGGTCATTAACAAATTTTTTTTTTTTTGTAACGACAGTTTTATTAAGGCAACTTGCTAGTCTCTGAGAACATTTTTGTACGTCCTACCCACTGGTGTTTTTTTTTACACGAGACATAACCGATAATTTTATTTTAGTTTTTGTTTTATCAAACAAAAGAATTCACTTAAATTGTCTCTTCAATTTTTTTTTTATAAAATTCAACTACGAGATCAGTTTTTTAGTCTTAAATAAAATTTATTTTTAAAAATATTTTTTGCAACTACGTAAAAGAATTTAAAATATTTTGTTTATTTTCCAAGTGAAATTTTTCTAAAAAAAGAATTTTAAAAAAACAATACTAAAGTTTTTTATCACAACTTTTAATAATTAAATTAATTTTGAGGCTTTTAAAATTTAAAATGTAAAATTAACAGCTCACGCCCTCACTATTGAGATCGATTAATCGATAAGACTTGTCCGACTAGTACAGTAGATAGAGAGCAGAGAAAATGTCTTCGGAAGAAATGGGTAGAGCAGTGGGGAGAAGCTGAACAAACTAAAACTCAAGCAACTTAAGCGATTCTTGTAAAAATTTCTATTTTTATATCGGGCACCGATCCGATCATCCAAACGATCCCCGTGGCCAAAGCAGGTCGCGGGTGTGGGTGCATTTATGTCGGTATTTGTAGCTTCACTATTTTGATTTATTAATCAATTTTACAATTTTTAAAAAATTTTTCTATTTATTATTAATATAATTATCGATAAAACCGACGATTTCTCTACAGTATAAAGTTAACTATAATATCCGAGACTGAAATGTGTACAAGTTTTATTTAGAGCGTATCTCATCGGAGTAATGTTGGCTGTGAATTTATTTAAATTCTAGAAATTTATCCATCGTCACTTGGAATTTTCAGAGCTTTTGTTTTGTTTATTCGAGGACAATTCTTTTCACTTGAGAAATTTTTTATTTCCTCTTTCACTTTGCCGGAAAAAAAAACACTTTTAAATTTTTTTATCAACACTAAATTAATAATTAAAATTTAAAATTGTGGATAATTAAACACAGCACAAGTGATTGAAATAAAAACAAATTTTTGGATTTGAATAATAAAAATTGTAAGCTCGCGAGCCGGCAAGGTGGAGGCTGCCCAAGGTACGCGACTACTGCTCTCAGGGTGTCGCGACGTCGTGGACGCTCTGTGTCTAAAAGTGTTCGAACTGCTCTCTTCCGCTCGCCCCGGACCAATAAGAGTTACTACTTATACTTATAACTTCTACATATTTATACTAGTCGGATTATATCTAACGTGGTGGTCCCCGTGGTGTGTAGAGTCTTCCTCTTTTCAATTTCATGCTTTTCCAGCGGGTTAACTTTCGCGGTAAAAAGCTTTTTGGTTAAAAACCGCGACTTCGAGGAGGTCGAAGGAGTCTAGGGATGGTAACAAGGATTTTTTAACATTGTTCGGGGATTTATGTTTCTTAAAAATAGATGAGAGAAGATATGATGCTAGATGAAAATATTGTTTTGAGAAGAGAAATTTAAAATATATATATTGATAAATAAATAATCTTTTTTTTTGGCAAAATGGTGCAAAATCTTGGCCTACATTTAATGAAGGTTCATTCGCACAAGTGGACCATAATGATGATAGTAATAAAAATAATCGGGTAAAATGAACCCTTGGGGTCACTTGTGACGTACGAAAAATATTTTAAATATTTTTAAACTATTATTAAATTCCTTTTATATGTTTTTAAATTATAAATATGTTAAAATAATAATAATAATCTAATTTTTTAAAATTTATTGTAAAAAATCCTTGATAAGTTTTAAAAGAGAATTAAAAAATTATATTAAATTATGTATAGATATTTAAGCTATTTATTGTTAATATGTATATAAAATGTATGATTGACTGTAATATTTTTTTATGATTTTTTAATGTAGCAAAATTGCTAAATAAAACACAATATTAGAGAAGAAAATATGATGAACATTTTTAAAAGATTGTTGAAAGAATATGTCAAACTGTATAATAGTAATATAATTATCTTTCTTTAATATTAAATCTTGTAGATGAACATGTAATTGTAAATATCGTGATTATGAATAGCGAAAGCTATAGACAATAAATATTATTATTAAATAAATTTTTTATTGAAAAAAAAAAAAAAAAAATTGCTTTTTACTTAAAAAAAAAAATTTTTTTTTTCATTATTAATAATAATGTTTAACTATTAAAATTTATTATTAAAATTATGCTTCTTAAGCTTTAAATAATAATTTAATAATCAGAAAATCATACCACGCTAAAAGGGTTTAATTTTTTTTCTACGCCCACACAAACATTATCGGATATATTACGATTATTATTATAATTTATAATATAAAAATAGTAGCAAAAGAGCATAAAAGAGTAACGCACGAGTAAAAACAGAACAAGGGATGAAGGTTATTTTTCCGGCGGGCAAATATAGCCAAATATATATATATGTATATAGGACAAGGGTGGTGACGTTGAAAAAATCCCCGGAGCCTCCATGTGGGATGAATTAATACATAAAGACATTTAGATAAAGCCGTCCCGGCAGACAACACGGCGACCATCACATCACATATCCCAGCAAATCAGCTCGGGTATTCTATTCTGTATTTTTCTGTCCGAGAGTCCGAGCCTCGGCGGTCTTACCCCTAAAAATAGACATTCGCTATCTGCCGATTTTCTATCTCTCATTTTTATATCTCCCACGATTTCGTATTTTTTTTTTCTGCTCAATCATTCTTTTAATATTTATTACACTTCTTTCAGCTCGAATTGCTTTTTATGAATAATTCACGGGTAATTACTGCTGATATTTCAATTAAAAAAAAAAAAAAACCGGATCATTAATTAAACCTGAACATTATTAATCCGAAGATTAAAAAAAAATTCTTAATAAATATAAATAATAAATCTTAAAAAAAAAAATAAAATTTAATCGAAGAAATTTAAAGTTTTAATTATAAAAAAATGAGACGTTTATTGTCGAGTGAAGCTTGAGCTTGTCGACAAGTCACATGGCAATAACTTAGATGAACAAATAAATACTTTTGGATTGCGACTATTCGCGCTTAAAATAACCCGCGATCAGTCGATGACACCGTACGTTAAGCGCTTAAACAAAACGTCGGTTTAATATCTAGTCAACATACGTATTATTTCCCCCCAGATACCAGTTAAGTTACTGCAACTGAAGGTACAGTTGTATTGGTCGCCGGCAAAGCTCAAGCCAGCAGTTGCGAGACTTTAGTTAAGTCGTTAAATACACAACTAATGTCATCATTGCCAAAATCTTTTACGTCATTGATCCCCAGTGAGGTCAGACTTAATCCGCTACAGCCTTCTCTTCACTATAATATATCTGATGCATCTCCGATGTAATTTTTCACTGCTGGGTTTTTTCGTTTCATTATAAATTATAAGGCTCGTCCAAATAGCTTCCAAATCATTTCGAAATCTCTAACATAATAATTTAACTTCATTATTTTTATTAAATAATTACAGAAAAATTTTTAATTTAAAGATCTAAAGTCCAAATATTTTTTTGAACTTTCAACTAACGCTGGAGTATAATTATAAATTTATTTTTATATTTAGCTAATTGTCTAACTATTTTTACACAAGCGTTAAAATATTTTTTATTTTTAGAACGGGTTTAAAATTTTTTTTTACTTAATTCTCAGTGCAAAAATAATTTGTAGATTTTTTTCTTCACCTAAATTATGGAAATAATCAATTACATAAATTTAATTTTTAAGTATTATATTGTAAATTTTATTTTTAATGTAAAAAAAAAATTACACCCATAAAAAAAAATATAAAATATTTTTTATAAATTTTTAATATATTTAAAATATAATTTTTATCTATTTCGACATATATTTTTTTTTCATGGGGGTAGTCTTAATTTCTCTACCAAAATAATTTTTTTAATATCAAAAAAATAAATTAACTTTCCAACAAAGTAATTTTCCCTTTGAATCCTCGAGAATGTGAAAAGAGGTGACCGAAAAAAAAAAAAAAAAAAAAAAAAAAAAAAACCTAAAAGCCCCTACGGGCTGATAAAACTAATATTGCGGACAAAAAAGGTGTAAGGTCGGCATTAAGTTAAATATATAAATATATAAATGTACAAAATGGTTTGTAGTATATAAACTGAGTGACCCAAGTGGGGTAATATGTTTTTGGAAGAATTTGGAGGAAGAAGTCTCGCTTAGAGAAAGTTAAAGCCAACGCGGAAGAAGCAGATACAGGAGGCGTGTGTGCAAGCTCGCCAGAACTTTAATTCGCAAAAATATATAAGTATACTAAGTATCTTGTTATCCTACATGATACAATCTACAAGCTACATGTGTGGTAAATAAGTAACTTTTATAATTCGTATGACTGAAATCCAAATGTCTATTTTCCGACGGACAATTGCGCCAGAAATACCTCATCCCCCCGTTTGTTATTCGGCGCGACTCACATGATCCGAGTCACCATCACTGCTACAGATTTACATTAACTATTTTTTGTGACCGGCTTTATTAATAAAGCGAAAAATATTATTTTTATTTCAGTAACCAGTAACCCGATGAAATTAATTGACGGATTAACATTCGGGGATAATAATAGCCCGCGGTACAGATACAGACCTAACGCTTAAAGTTTAGCGAAAGCGAAATTAAATTATGTTTATTTTTAAATAAATAAACAATAGTCTGGCTAAGCTTTCAGTTTTAACAATTAAAACACTGATAGAAGGATTTGTTTATATTTAATAAGCTTTATTAACTGTTAATAAATAATTTTTTAACATCATAGGATTTAATAAATATTTATTAAGTATTAATAAATTATTTATTAAATATTAATAAAATATTTATTAAAATTTAATAAATTAAATAATTGTCTTCAAATAAATTAAATTATTAATAGCTAGGTAATAAATCCTTCTATCAGTACAATTTTAGTCAGAATAGATAGAATTGATTTTAGTGCCTTTATTTTTGTACAATAGGAATGGATATATTACCCCAGCCTGTAAAATTAGTTAAAATATTGGCAGTAACGCAGACAGACGTGTCCCAACGGCATTAAATCGCGGATCGCGGGTACTCTTAGACTCGGGACTCATTGTATTTCTACGTCACCCGCTTTAATTCTCTTATTTTCTGTTTATACTCACTATTATACATATAATAATAATGTTATAAGCGGAATTTATTTTTGGAAGAAGCAAAAATACCGCAAGGTCGCGGCGGTGGTCGGCGGGCTCCAATCCGCGATTCTAGAGCTTCCTTTTTATTTATTTTTTTTTTTTTCAAGCTTTGAAATTTCTAACGTGTCGCCATCTTGCTGAAAAATCTTCTAACTAGCTCTATTAATTTTATTCGATAAATTTCTTCTTTACATTTAAATTAATATTTCAAGTTTTCTTCTCATTTCATTGCCAAAATTGCCATTTTGTGTCTGACCATACGAAGATAGTACTACTGATTTCTTTTCTGCCCGTCGGTTCGAAGAAAAACTACTCTTAGCTCTTATAGGGTCCAACAGATGGCGCTAAAATACTACTTGCGGTGAAATTGAAGCTTTAAAGCTTGTAAAAAAATTTTATAATTAATTTTAGAATAAAAATTAAAATTTGAAAATTAATATTTTAATTTTTAATATAAATTTTTTTTAAAAGTAAAATAATGCCGTAAATTGAAACAAATTAAAAAAAATGATCAATTGATATTTTTTAATGGCTATAAAATTTATTTAATAATATATTTATATACTTATGAACACAAGTCGATGCTTATTTATGGATTATGATCGACTTGCACGCCAGAACTCTCGCGATATATTATTCAAAGGCGGTATAATATTATTCGCAACTGCCAAATACTATTATACTATGATAGACTTTATATATAAAATCCAAACGTGCCAATTATTGAAATTCAACTCAGATATATTCCGACAGATTTGATATTTCAAATTACAGCTGATTTATAACTTCAAATAAGATATATTAATTTTTCCGATTTGTCAATTTGATGAGTGGAAAAATTTTAAACATTAAACTGCTAATGTTACTTAACTTCCTGCTGTAATATATTCGATACATAAAATTATATTTAACCGGCAGTTAAAAGTCTGAATTTTACAGAAATAATAATAGTTTATTAATAAATATTATTTATTGGGTGTGTTTATTAATAATCCTCGTTATTTAACTATTTGTCTAGCTGGTTATTTTGTTTTATATATATTTATTATTATTATATTATAAGAGAATAATGGTGCAATGAAGAACGGTGACGCATGTAACTGTAACGTCACGAGTGAAATTTTCCTCGAGACTAATCGTATCACAGCTTGCGTTGTAGGCACGTGTGCTCGTCTGAATATTTCACTCCACGTGTGTGTTTTCTAACACACACCACGTGAATCATCAAACTTTTGGCCACTGGCAAGCTTCCATGTAATGGATCCATCATTTTAAAACTTTTTTTCTGGTCTTTAATCTAATTATTTCTATCATTCTTTCATTTCTTCGAAAAAATTAAATATTATCAAAGTATATTATTTAAATTTGATCAATTTTTTTATTTAATTATTTTTCTTTAAATTTTTTTTTTGCAATTATAAATTAATGCAATTTAATATCAATTGTTGATAATTTATAAATTTTTTTTTAATAAAAAATAAAAGTTCTTACTTGTAGAGAAAAAATTTTTTAAATAATTCTTTTTGATAATTTATTTTTATTAATATAAAAGAAAATTTATAAAAAATATTTTGATGTTAAAATTAATTTTTTTTTTCTATTATAAAAATATTTTTTGCAATAATTAAGTTTTAAAATATAAAAAAAAAAAATTTTATATAAAAAATTAAATATTTAGATCTAAAAATTTACTTTTTTAATACATTTTTATAAAATTAAATTTCATATTTATATTATTCAAATTTATTTTTGTCAACTTTAGAAATTAGTGTTAAAATAATTAATTAAAATTAAATATATTGATATTAAAATTAATTTCTTAATTCTTTTTTCAATTATAAAAAAATATTTTGCAATAATTAAATTTTAAAATTGAAAAAAAAAAAAAAAAACAATTTTATAACCAAAATTAAATATTTAGATCGCAGAATTTACTTTTATAATATTCAATTTTATTTTTGTTAACTTTAAAAAATTTTTTTAATAATTGTCGCTATTTTATTTTCGACAAAAAATTAGTGTCATAATAATTAATTAATTAGACAGAATTTTTGACTAATTTAAAGAAAAACAAGCAATTCTTCTGATGAAATAATAATAAATATTCAAACAAACTTTATCAGTTGTTAAAATAAGCGTCTAGTAATAGTAAAAGTAATAGTAATAGTATAAAGTTTTTCAAACTCCTGTCGTATTGTCGGATATGTCAGCCACGCAGACAGTCTATACATCGATCACTTATACACCAACTATTATTAGCATCACTCGCTCCTCGTTATTTTCTCTCCCCTCTTTTTAATGTAAGACAAATAGTTTCGCTGTTAAATAATAACATTTACTGTTCATATAACACCGTTAATTATTTACAATTTTCCAACCAAACAAACTGACTTTAAATAATTACAATTTTCCCCTAATTAATTACAATTTTAATTAATTTCTTTTTTTTATCCTTTTACCGCAATAAACTCCAGAAAAAAATTACCTATTAAATTATTTTGGAAGTAATTATTTAAAAGGTTTCACGCGAAAATAAATCAAAAGTTCATTGAACTAAATCAAACACGTGTAAAGATAAATTTATCTGGAGCTTTTAAACTTTCTACTCGAGCTTTAATTATTTTTGTTAAAAAAATTTTTTTATTTTAAATTTCTCTCTCAAAATTAACGAATTAAAATAAATAAAAAAACTTACCAATAATATGGTGGTACTTTTCGACAAACTGGGAGGTAGTTTGGATTCCCATGGGTGACAAATCCGGAATAGAAGTCCAGGGCATGGAAAAATACCGTCTCCGAGTAACACACGTGGCTTCAGACATTCGTAATAATTATCTTGATCACTTCACATCTTTAAAATTACAGGAAAAAAATAATCTAACAATAAATAAATAAAATCAATAAATTTTTAAACAGTTTCACTCACAACACTGTCATAAAAAGTCAGACAAGTCGTAAAACACTACTGACTAAAAATTACATAAATAAAAACGTAAGAGTAAACAAAAAAATCGATCTATCCTATATAATCCAAGGTCGCAGCTGGTAAACAAAAAAAACTTGAGCCAAATAATTAATAATTTATAACCAGCAATAATTTTTTTTTTTCTATTTCAATATTGGTCCATAATTAATTGGTAAATAATTAATTAAGCGAATGGAATTGTTGACATTTAACAATTCGGTTAATCCGTTTACCGTGTACCGGTTAATGATCTTGGCTGCGGGCGTGCCAAGTTCAGTAATTAGCGTATGACATATTTTTTTCCCTGAAATCTTGAATTTTAAATTTCACTGAACTGCACTCGAATTTTCGGCGATTAATTTTTTTTTTTGGCTATTTTTTTTTATTAGAAGGGTTTATTGATTAATTGCGGTAATTAATGGCAGAAATTAACCGGGGGGTGTTACAAGTACGATCCACGATCAACGACTGCCGCGAGGGAGAGAGAGTGGTGGCTCTGCTCGTTTAGCATTGGCACCGTGCTCGTGTGTGCTCGTGGGGGCCTATTTTAGAACCACTGTCCTCCAACTGGTGAGAACACTAATATAGAAGAGCAAGATAAAGCGATGATAAGTTTAAATGCTCGGACGACCCGTGATGTTACGAGAAAGCGAGACTGAGATAGAGATTAATCGCATGGCGATTAAATGAGATCGACCAGCAGGGTTGTACTATCATATGTCTTTAGGTGTATTATGTTGTCGTGTATTGGTTCATGCTCCGCTGAATCAAATTTAAACAAGTCTTTTGGCAGGTGTGCTTCCTGTACGTTTTTTTTTGCTAGTAGAACACTCTTGCGACATGGTGGATTTTGTTTGATTTTTAATCTAGATCTACAAAATGTTTTTTTAATTAAATTTAATTTGTTAAATAATTTTTGTAATTATTTACACGTGGGGTTAAATTTATTTTTGAACATATTTAGGAGAAAAATTAACATTTTTTTATTTTTTTTTTTTTTTTTACAGCGCATTTATGATAAAAAATAAGATAAAGATTTTGATAGCTTTTTTGCCTATAAAAGTGAGAAAAAATTTTGGCTCGCATGTTTTTGGGTAAAATTTTTATTTTATCTTTTTTTGATGTTTTTGATATATATATATTTTTTTTTTAAGACATAAAAAAACGAAAAATTAAAAAAAAAATTAATTATTACAATTTTAACAAATTTTCTAAAAAAATTTATAAATTTTTTAAAAAATTGTAATAATTAATTTTTTTTTTAATTGTTTATTTTTTTATATATTTTTCAAAAAAAAATCTATCAAAAAAAGTTGAATATCACAATTTTTTTAATAATTTATAAATTTTTTACAAAATTTGTTAAAATTGCAATAATCAATATTTTTTTTTTAATTGTTTATTTTTTTTATGTATTTTAAAAAAAAATCTATCAATAAAATCAAATAGAAGTTTCATTCAAAAAAAATGAAAATTAAAATTGTTAACCGGCCCTACTTGTAAATATTTACTAAAATATTTATTTAGTAAAAATATTATTATATTTAAAATATTAAAATATTTTATTTAGTAAATTGCTAATTAGAAAAAAGTATGGATTAAATAAAAAATTCAAGGAACTCTTAAAATTATAAAACAAAAAAATGATTATCTCAGTATGAATAAGAATAAAAATTAAAATTCATTGACCGTGATAATCTTTTTCTACGAAATGGAACAACGAGAGTAGTCAGTGAAAAATTTCCAAGACGAAAAATGCCAACAAAGAACTTTTAATAGTTGACAAAGAATTTTTATGCTTCTTGACAAAACATTTTTGGAATGTCACAAGTCACAATCTTTAGAAGCTCTCAGTTAATTAAAATAAAAAAAAAAAAATTTCTAACTTTAAAATACCGCTTAAATATTTTAATGAGTAAAAAATAATTTTTTTTTTTTTGCGCACACTGATCTCTGTGTATACAATTAAATAAATAAGTTTTATAAGCTCTTACGGTAGTAAGAAGTACCAATACACGACAAAGCCTGTGAGTTAAGTACAGACTAGTAGTCATCGAACCGTTTATAGCTTTACTCGGAACATTTAACAACGAGCGACTAAATTTGTTTGAACTTATCTTTTTTCATTAGTCACTCCCGTCTAATTTCATTTGTATCACAATTAACACCCATTTATATATTTTAAAGTTAATCTACGGGGCTCAGTTGTGTTCCGAGTAATTAAAAATAAATAATTAATTTAAAAGAGAGAATAATATTGTGAAGAACAATAAATAAATTAATGACAGCAAGCTCTTAAATCAACCGTGCAATAGCAGTAAGTGCATGCAAGTAACATTATTCTAACTAACATTGTATTATGTTATATAAATGTATTTTGTTTTGCTCACACATGACTTCTTTATTAGAAACCACCCGCAGTATCTCTCGGGCGTTTTACACCCACATTCTTCTTTCATGGCTTTCAGACATGTCTCTAACTATATAACATCGTCTGCAGTGTTGTCTGTGATCACGATTCCACGAAGACATTCAATAAATACTCATCAACACCTACAATGTAAATATT
Source organism: Cotesia congregata (assembly GCA_905319865.3). Lineage (NCBI taxonomy): Eukaryota > Metazoa > Arthropoda > Insecta > Hymenoptera > Braconidae > Cotesia > Cotesia congregata. Next base: position 21,636,892 of record CAJNRD030001123.1, on the reverse strand, counting down.
TATTTTTTTTTTAATTAATTAAAAAATATAATCCTTCAAAATATTTTTTTTTATTTTATTTATGTCAATTTTTTAGTTAGTCAATTTATGATGATTCAAGTATTTAGGCTGCATTCGAAAATGCTCTATCTCTGGATACATAATTAAGAAATAACTTTGTATCTTGTCAACTATTGACATTTTTAAAAAAATAAGCTCATCCCGATGTTATACTTATCAAGAGCTTTCATTTAAGTACCCACATCAATTTTTCATATATTTATATATATTATATATATCTATATATGAAAAATATCTCAAAAATGCATATGGGTATTCAAATGAAAGCTCTTCATGAATGTAACATCGGGATGAGCTTATATCTTTAAAAATGTCAATAGTTCGTGAGATATACGGTCATTTCTTAAAATTGCTTTGTATCTCGTGAACTATTGACATTTTTAAAGATATAAGCTCATCCCGATGTTACATTCATGAAGAGCTTTCATTTAAGTACCCCCATCAATTTTTTATATATTTATATATATTATATTATACGTATATATGAAAAATATATGAAAAATTGATGTGGGTACTTAAATGAAAGCTCTTGATGAGTGTAACATCAAAATGAGCTTATATATTTAAAAATGTCAGTAATTAAAAAAGTACAGTGCAATTTAACAAAAGTCATTATTTAATAAAGCAAAATTTTATTCATTTATAGTTTATAACTGACGGCAGTCACGTAGTAACTGCAAGATTGCTAGTTAATAAATTAATTAATTCGTAAAATTTGTTATCAGTCTCATTATAGTCCAGGAACGCAATGCACCATAGTAAAATTTAATAGAAAATTTTTGTAGTGAAGAATATGGAGTTCTTCAAAATAATTTATTTTATTAAAGTAATTTTTTATTGTGTGGTTTCAATAAATGATGAATAATAAGGAAATTGCAATAAAAATTGACAAAGCCTGGCCTCGGAATTATTTTCCCTGATCCTTGGATAACATGACATTTAATTGTAACGCCGACATATAATGTCTACTCGCACTCTTTCCATTTAGTTGGAGGATCGCAATGACGTGGTCATTCTATTTGCGATGCGGTAGACGACAGCGATATCTTTAGAGTCTTACGATACACAAATATATGTAAATATATACACCTGATGCATGTGTACGTCCGAGTCTGATACTCGTTTAGTTTGACAGTATTCTAGAAATTTTCCCACTGTTTAAAGTTTAAATAAAAATCAACTTTTCCTTCTTCTTATCCCGTAAAAAATTCAATATTCCGTTTTATATATCCATAATTTACCTTTCATATTTTCATTTACTCATCCGTAATTATTTAAATCTGTTTACAAACTTGTCCGTCCAAATTTTAAACCAACACGCTGATATTTCAAACACCAGATTATAAACTTTTGACAAGGTCATTATTAACACACGAAAATAAAATTGCTTTTATTACAAGCTTTTGTTCTGGGTACGTTTATTATTTCTTAAAATTAATCATTTATCCGCTTGAGTTTAATTATTATCAACTATTATCCTAATTTAAGACAAGGTCAGATAAGAAAAATTTTTTTAATTACCAAAAAAAATTTATTTCCTTTTTAAAATTAATCCGAAATTAATTAATGAGAAACTTTCTGACTAATTTGTCAAAATAAATCTAAATTAATTCTCAGTTAAAAGATAATCGTATAATACCCTGGGATTTAAACTGTCTCGAAGATATTTATTTGACAAATAAATTAATAGCAATTTACTTGAGTTCCCCAAAAAGAAATAATGAGAGTTATTTATAATTATTTGTTGTATTTATGCAACGGAAAAAAACTATTTCAAAAATTTGACGTCGCTAAAAATAAATTCTATTATTACGTATTTTTAAATGTTTTACTCACCAAAAAAGTCGAATGCTCTGAATCTGGAGTATAAACAAAATGTTTTGTCGATAACCTTTAATTTAATTGTCAAAATTATTTTAAATTATCAAGTAATTTTTTTTTTTCAATAAACTAAATAAATTAATGAATCCTTACGCGATGTGCAATATGTACAATTTGTATCCTTGTGGTTGTGTTAGACAAAATAATAATAATAATAACTATCCTGTGAAGAATTTTCCTTATGAGTGGAGTCGTATGGGCCCGATGGGAGGACTAGCAGAACCGAAATTAATTTACGTACCGCCGCATCCTGGAGCGGATATTGAAGTCGAGACAAATATTAGAACTAAAATTTCACAGAAGCCCGTAATTATTTTATTTTTTAATTATAATTATTAATTATATTAAAGTTTGACAATTTTTTATTTTTTTAATCAATAAAATTTTTTTTCAATAAATTTTTTTTTAATCAATAAAAAAGTATTTTTATAAAATTGCACTCAATATTTTTTAATTTTTCTACGTCAATTTTTTTTAACTAAAAAAATTATAAAAACTTCCCGATGTCGGCTTATTAATTTTTCATTAAATAATACTATCTTACCTTGTTTGTGATTTCTTCTTTCTTTTACTAGAAAAAAAAAATGTAAAAGTTACATTATATTAATGTAATTTATTAATTACATTAATGTAAACGTGGCGCTCCATATAGAAAACTTGGAAAATAAATTTCAGATTGTAATTATTACAGATTTTATAAGAATTACATTGTAGAGTGTAATATTTACATTTTAATGTAATAATTGCAATCTGAAACGGTAATTTTTCTAGTTTTCCATATAGAGCGTCACATTTACATTAATATAATGTAATTTTTCTTTTTTCCGTGTAAACATTTCAGCTAATTTGAATTAAAATTTTTTTTCTTGTAATTAAAATAAAATTAATTTATATAAATTTAATATTTTAGAATGGATTAACCAACATGCAATTTCCAATGGCACCACCAGATTTACTGCGCCGTATAAATGAAGAACGACTGCGTACGACCTATCAATCTTCTTTTTGTAATTCAAGTAAGTAAAATCGCTGATTTGAAAGAAGAAAAAAATTAAATTGATTTATTAATATGAAAATTAATAATTTAATTTAATAAATTAATAATTATAAATTTTTAATTAATAATTAAAAATTTTAAATTAATAAAAAAATTATTTAAAAAAAATTCATTTGTAAAAAACTATAAGTGCAAATTTTTAAAAATATTTTTTAATTTAATTCTAATTTAATAATTAAAAAAAAAAAAAAAAAAAAAATTGACTAACTTTAGTATTATTTTATTAATTAATAATTCCATGTCTAGATAATTACTCAATGGTAACTGACTACAGCAATTGGGTGTATAATTACAACAACAAAGCGAGATTAGCTAACATGCAAAGACAAGAGTCGGAAGAAGTCGAGTGTCGACCACAGCCGAAGCCGCCTTACCTAGGCGGGCATGAAATCCCTGGAAGAAAACGCAACGATTTGAGTCTAGCAGTTCCGGCGAAGAAATTAAACGGCAGAAAGGTTTCCAGCCGACTTTCCCGCGCGTCTAGAGAGCAGAAGCAGAAAAGTGATAGATTAGACAGCTCGCAGAAGCCGAAAGTTTAATTAATAAAAATTATTTAAAAAAATTCATTGATAAAAAACTATAAGTGCAAATTTTTAAAAATATTTTTTAATTTAATTCTAATTTAATAATTAAAAAAAAAAAAAAAAAAAAAATTGACTAACTTTAGTATTATTTTATTAATTAATAATTCCATGTCTAGATAATTACTCAATGGTAACTGACTACAGCAATTGGGTGTATAATTACAACAACAAAGCGAGATTAGCTAACATGCAAAGACAAGAGTCGGAAGAAGTCGAGTGTCGACCACAGCCGAAGCCGCCTTACCTAGGCGGGCATGAAATCCCTGGAAGAAAACGCAACGATTTGAGTCTAGCAGTTCCGGCGAAGAAATTAAACGGCAGAAAGGTTTCCAGCCGACTTTCCCGCGCGTCTAGAGAGCAGAAGCAGAAAAGTGATAGATTAGACAGCTCGCAGAAGCCGAAAGTCGATAAGAAACTCGAGGGTAGTAAAAAAAAAAATGAAGAGATGGAAACCGCATCTAGTAATCTTGATGATTCTTTGAAAAATTCTGGGAATAACTTGGAAGAAGATTTTCATAACAACAACAACAAAGAAGATGATATTGATGAAGCTTATGGCACACGAGGCAATTTTGAGCAGTCTGATGATGATCAGAAAAATAAAAAAGAAGGCAATAGCGAGAGTAGTGACAGTTTTAACAGCGCTGATAGTTGTGAAAGTAAAGGAAGGAAGAGAAAGGATAAAAATAATGATGAGACTTATGTGTATTTAAACTATACAAACAGACGAAGGAAGTATACGGTTGATTTAAACAATGAGCACTTTGATGTTGATTTTCTTCCTTGGCTAAGCGAATATCAAGACACGATTGGTGAAACTGGAGACGAAATTTTGAAGACAAAGTTACATTATTATGGAAAATTGCGGCTTTTGCCTGACTATGTAGCCTATAAGAAGAAACAGGCAGACAAAAAAAAGGACAAAGATAAAAAAAATGTTAAATAAAATTAGCGATGCTTATTCCGGTCTCGATAAGTCCAGCTATTTGCAATCTTATCTAGAAGTATGATAAAATTTTATCACCACTATAAATTGATATTGCCTTTTGGTTAATAGCATTTTATAATTCAGAGGCGTTATTGTTTGCTGTAGTGCATATATGTTGCCTTATTCTGTAGCTTTACTTCTGTGCCAGTTCCAGTTCAAGCGCATTTAAATTAAGATGTAAGTACTGTAAATTTAGTCGCAAGTTTTTAAGGATGGCGGTTAGAATAATAACTAGTGAAGAAACAGTACGTGTTAATTATTGGTGGGAATTGGAAGCTTGTGAAGAAATAAAGTCTTCGGTTTTTGAAGTTACTGACAATGAAACGCGGGAAAGTAAGTGGAAGTTTTCATTGAGGTCGGAAGAAGATAAACTGTTAATTGACTTGAATTTTTCTTCGGATACTGCAAGTGTCATTCAGTACAGCTTTTATGTTTGTGAAGGTGAGAAGAAGAAAGGAGAAAAATTTAGCGCACACAGAGGATGGGGCTCGGGTGATTTGATAAAAAGACAATGTTTGCTTGTCAAGAATAATTTTAGGGACAAACTAAGAATATTTTGCGAGATTATTTGTAAATTTAACGTCGGAAAAGATGAACCTGACATTCCCGAGTGTCAGCTGATTGATGAATTGAATATATTATTCGATTTAAAAAGTAGCGAAGAGAAAAGTCCGCTAATGGAATTGAACTGGGGAAAACTCTTCCTGGAATACGTTGGAAATAATAATGAAGATATGAATTCTGGAGATTCTTCTTGTATTGGAGAAGAAGTTCTTGATTCATCTAATCTCGAATCAACTTTGAGAGAGTGCGAAGATTCTATTTGTACACAAATTAATATTGACAACGTGCTTAAAATATTTACTTTCGCAGAAGCTAAAGGATTGGCAGCTTTGGAAGTATATACTGTTGGTTTTATCGAAAATAATATTGATCACATTCTTGAAGTGTCTTCGCTTGAAGATCTTGAAGATGATAATCCAAAGTTGGCTGCTACTTTGCTGAAAGTCGCTTTGAATAAAATTAATGAGTGTCAAAGAAGATTGCATTCACTGAAAAGTTTTCTTTATCTTCAGTAACTTAGTTTATTATTTAGTCGGCAAAAATTTTGCTTAAAAATTAAAGTGTATTTTTTTAATAAATTGAAATTTTATATTTACATGCAATTATAATGAATTGTACTTTTAATTATCTAGAAGACTTATTTATTTAATTTCAAAGCTGTTAAGCGGATCATGAAATTTTATGGACTTATTTTTTATCAAAGTATAATTATTAAACTAATTTATTATTCATGCTTTTTAATCTAGTAAAAAATTCATTCATTATTCAGTAAGTATATATTTTTTAATTATATTACCTTTTTTTTTATTTCAGATTTTTATAAAAATTATTTTAAATAACTTTTTTTTTTTAATTTTCACAAGTAAACTTCTTTCATAATAATTTAATTGTTAAAAAAAATTTTTAATGTCTGTCAACTTCAGTTTGATAATATAATACTGAAGTTAGCTAACAGCTGTCAATTTTTAAAATTTTTATAACAAACGTTACAATAAAAAAATGATTTAAAAAATTTCCACTTGGAATTTTTTTTAATTTTCACTTATAAAATTTTATTATTAAATTTCTATCATAATAATTTTATTAAATATATCTCAGCTAACTTTAGTGTCTCTTAAATTTGTGCAATTATTGTAAAAATTTATATATATAACCACTAAAGTTAGCCGACATTTTTAATTTTTTAATTATTAAATTAGAACTAAAAAATATTTTTAAAAAATTGACAGATATTATAAATTTTTTTAGAAAATTATATCAATTAAATTATTATAAAACAATTTTATTAAAAAGTTCCACATGTGAAAATTAATATAAATTACAAGTGATAATTTTTGCAAGCATCTTTTTATGAAAATTAAGTTAGCTGACATTTAAAAATTTTTATAATTTTTTTTTATTGAAAAAAATTATTACAAACAATTAAAAAAAAAAAAATTGACATCTAGAAAATTTGAAAAACTGTAAGTGCAATTTTAAAAAAACATTTTTTAGTTCTAATTTAATAAATGAAGCAAAATTAAAAAATTAAAAATGTCAGCTAACTTTATTATTATATTTTTTTTTTTGTAACTAATTATTAAACAAATTTTTAATAATTGACGACTGACGGCTAACTTCAGTATTATTATTAAATTTTCATAAACTATATATATATATTTATTTTTATACACATCAATAGATAAAGTAGAAATCAAAGTAACCTCAGAAAAAAATGGAGCCTCAACGGAACATTCTCCACATGTGCATTGTTATTCTGATAATATTATTCAATATATGATATTTTTGTGCGTTCCTCTGGATATTTTCGAACCGGCTAAATATATTTTGACAGTTGACAACAAAATCTAAAAAAAACCAGGTAAGATCATTAAAATTTTTTTTCTTAAATTATTTACCAGTTATTTTTTTCTGTATTCGACCTCGTGGTTCTAGACATAAAAATGAGATTGAAAGTTAAATTAATAAACATCTGCATCCGTCATAAATGTTCAAAGCCGTCAATAAATGGACTTACTAAGCTGCAACCAAAATTTTCACTCCGTAAAATCAAAGTTAAAAAAAGTGCCAAGCCGATCAATACAGAGCTAACCTCACCAGCTTCCCGAGATTTAAACATAAAAGCAATTATTCACCCAGAAGATGAGTATCAACAATTTTGCGCCGGAAATTTTAATAATAAAAAAAATAAAGATAAAATAATTGACAGTCGACAATTAAAAGATAAAAAATCAGCGTCAGCTGATAATTCAGAAAATCAAAGGAATAATTGTGAGGAACGTTTTAACGAGCTGAACATGCAAATGCTGCCTAGAAAATTGCATAGTCAAGTATTTAAAAAAGCAAACAATGTTGAATTATCCAGAGAAAAATTAAGCGAGTTGCGAAAACAATTAAAAGCCTTCGGTATGAAAATTAATGACACTTCTAGGATTCCCAGTGCTGATATAGATCTTCCCCCGCTGGAAGGGGAAGATTTGGAAGAACATTTTTATAAAATAGCGGAAACTCAAGCTAGGCCTTATTTTAAAATCGTCGAAGAGATGCTGAGAAAAATTCCTGAGATGCCGACTAGCTGGAAGCTTCAGGAAGGATGGACTAGGTATTTATGATTTAAGATACTAAATCACTGTTTTATTATTATTTTATTTTTTAATTAAACAAAGGTTAATCTTAATTCAAATAATTATTTATTTAAACGTTTCGTCAGTGGTCTTTTTTCATCAACAAAACTGTAAAAATGTACAAATATCATTAAAATATTAAGTATTGCAAAAATTACCTTAATAAAATTCTTGGTAAATTATTACAAGGTAAATGACAAATATTTACTAAAATCTCAGCTGTGATAATTTTGAATAAAGATATTGTAAATTTAAATGCATTATTTTTAACTGTTTTATTCTTAATGATAATTGACAAAATGTTTAATTAAGTAATAGTTTATTTTTAGTTAAAATTTTTATTTATTAAATTTATATATATTACTTAAATTAAATATTAACTTTTAAAAAGACATTTTTATTTCAATAAAATATTTACATTAATTATTTGCAAAAATAAAAAATTTTTTACTTTATTAAATTATTTTTTAAAAGTATCTATTTTAATACAATAAATTAATTATTTTAAAGTCATAGAATTTTATATTTTTTCAATAATATTTTAAAAAGACATTTTTATTTTTTTTTTTTTCAATAAATTTACATAACTGTTATTTGCAAAAAATAAAAAATCTTTTATTTTATTAAATTATTTTTCAAAACTATCAATTTTAATACAATAAATTAATTACTTTAAAGTTATAGAATTTTATTTTTTTTTTCAATAATATTTTAAAAAGACATTTTTATTTTATTTCAATAAATTTACATTACTGTTATTTTCAAAAATAAAAAATTTATTATTTTATTTTTCAAAGCTATCAATTCTAATACAATAAATTAATTATTTTAAAGTAATAAAATTTTTATTTTTTTTTCAATAATATTCAAAAAAGACATTTTTATTTCAATAAATTTACATTACTGTTATTTGCAAAAATAAAAAATGTATTATTTTATTTTTCAAAGCTATCAATTCTAATCCAATAAATAAGTTATTTAAAATTTTATTTTTTTTTTTAATATTTTCCAAGCAAATAAAAAACCCCATAAAATAAAAATAGATTTTTATTATTTTCAGATACACCACCGACAAAGTAGAAAAAGTGGACTACCCATTAGAACCAGGAATAATATTCGACGTGGAGGTGTGCATGAAGGAAGGTCCACTACCAACCCTAGCAACCGCAGTAACCTCCGAAGCGTGGTACGGCTGGGTATCAAAACCCCTAGTGGACGGTACCAGCCTCCCCATAGAAAGTCGCTCGTTTACTTTAGACATGTTGGTCCCCCTCGAAAGCACCAGCCTCGAATTCGGCAAGAAGCTGACAGATCACCAAAAAAAACCAAAAATAATAGTAGGCCACAACGTGTGCTACGACAGAGCAAGAATAAAAGAGCAGTACTGGCTGAACCCGACTAGCACTCGCTTCATAGACACCATGTCCTTGCACATAGCGATCAGCGGGATGAACAGCTATCAAAGGGCCCTGATGCTGGCCAAGAAAGACTTGTTAGACCACGAAGAGCTCCAAGGAACCTCCTTGAACAACCTCGCCGACGTTTACAAGCTCTACTGCGGAAAAACTCATGAAAAATCCATGAGAGACTTGTTTGTTGAAGGCTCGCTGCTGGAAGTCAGAAAAGAGTTTGACAAATTGATGAATTATTGTGCTAGAGATGTCGTAGTAACTCACGAAATTTTGGAGAAATTATTTCCTATTTTTAAAGAAAGGTTCCCACATCCGGTGAGCTTCGCTGGAATGCTGGAGCTAGGGACTGCTTACCTTCCAGTGAATACAAACTGGACAAGGTATATTGAAGAGTCAGAGGTTGCTTTTGAAGACTTAAATTACGAAGCTAAGGTCAGTTTGGCCAAAAGAGCTGATGAAGTTTGTAAATTGATGCACGGAGATAAATATAAGGAAGATTTGTGGATGTGGGACCAAGATTGGAGCACTCAGGCTGTTAAAATTAAGAAAAAACCCTCGAAAATAATTTCTAGTCCGGGAATAATTGGTGAAGAAAAAGAAATTTCAGATGAAGAAAAATATTTGACGGATGGAGAGGAAGAAATTGATGAATTGGAAAAAGAATTTGGTTATTTAAAGGAGAGTAAAAATTTATTACCCGCTAAACTTCCACACATGCCGGGGTACCCTGCGTGGTACCGTAAATTATGCATGAAGCCCAATGAAGAAAACTGGACTTTTGGCCCAAAGAATATCAGCACCTCAATGAAAATAACTCCTAAGCTTCTGAGTCTCACTTGGGAAAATTACCCGCTGCATTATATTAAAGAACACGGCTGGGGTTTTTTGGTTCCGTTTAATAGCGAGGATGTGGAGACTCAGCTGCCGCTCAAGCAGCTTCTAGCGCAGTGTCCGCTCCCGATAAAGCATCAACAAAGCTCGGATACGAGCTACGCAATGGCTACTTTGCAAGCTGAAGTTCAGAAAGATTTGCACAAGACTGAATTTTGGAGAAATCGTAAAACTAAATCGGATGTAAAAAAATCCATGCCTGGGATATTTTACAAGGGAGCTGGAATTTGGTGCGACGTTATAATTGACAATTGTTGTTGGTTTTTTAAACTCCCTCACAAAGACGGCCCGAAATTGAACGTCGGAAATCCGCTGGCAAAAGATTTTTTAAACAAATTTTCAGAAAATGTTCTGGCGGGTTTGGACTCGAGTGCTAGAGAGGTCTTGAAGATATCAAAGATGGTATCTTATTGGCGGAATAATAGAGACAGGATAATGTCCCAGTTGGTGGTTTGGTTGAGTGACAGCGACTTGCCGGGTATAATCCGTCGGACAGGCAGCAGTAGTGCTTTGTCTCGCCAAAATTACGGCGCGATAATTCCTCAGGTGGTGGTAAGTGGAACGTTGACTAGGAGAGCGACAGAGGCCACGTGGATGACAGCTTCAAATGCTCATGAAGACAGAGTGGGCTCTGAATTGCGAGCTATGGTACAAGCGCCGCCGGGGTATAGTATTGTGGGAGCGGATGTCGACAGCCAGGAACTGTGGATCGCTTCGCTGATCGGAGATGCATATTGCGCGGGAATTCACGGCGCTACTCCCTTCGGGTGGATGACTTTGATCGGCAACAAGTCTGACGGGACCGACATGCACAGTGTAACTGCAAAAGCCGTGGGAATTTCGCGGGATCACGCCAAAGTTATAAATTACGCGAGGATTTACGGAGCGGGTCAGAAATTCGCGGAGAGACTGTTGAAGCAATTCAATCCTGCGATGAGCGATGGAGAAGCGTTGGGAAAATCCAGGAAGATGTTTAGTATCACTAAAGGGAAAAAAGTTTTTAAGTTGAGGGAGGAGTTTGTCAATGAAGAGTTGCAAGATGAGGACTACTCCGGCTTTGACGCTTCTAGAGTCGCTAAATTGCACGGAAAGACAGTCCAGGCGATGTTTGAAAGCAAGTGGGAGGGCGGCTCGGAGTCCGCTATGTTCAACAGGCTCGAAGAAATAGCCGGGAGCAAGCACCCGGTGACTCCCTTTTTAAATTCAAGGTTGAGCAGGGCTCTAGAGGTTGAGGATGAGTTAAAGGATAAATATTTACCGACTAAGATAAATTGGGTGGTCCAAAGCGGAGCTGTGGACTTTTTGCACTTGATGCTGGTCTGCATGCGCTGGCTGATGAGAGACAATGCCAGATTCTGCTTGTCCTTTCATGATGAGATAAGGTACTTGGTCCCGGGCAGGTATAAGTACAACGCTGCCCTGGCAATGCATGTTACTAATTTGCTCACCAGGTCCTTCTGCGCCTCCAGGCTGGGGATTCAAGATCTTCCGGCCTCGGTTGCATTCTTTGCTGCGGTTGAGGTTGATACTGTGCTCAGGAAGGAAGCTAGCAGTGATTGCAAGACTCCCTCGAATCCTTACGGGCTCGAGAGCAGGTATGGGGTTGCCAAAGGGGAGAGTCTCGATGTCTGGAAGGCTGTTGATAAGGCTGAGGGGTCCCTCGGGCCTTGGCACAATGCTTTGATCAGGAAAAACAAAGTTGATAATCAGCTGGGTTAATTTACTGGCGGGTTTGAGTTTTTTGGTGGGAGGTAGGTGTTTTAGTGGTGGGATACTTTTATTTGGAGTAATGATAGAGTTTTGGGGGGTGGAAATTAAATAATTAATTTAAGGGGGGATTATGGTCTACAAGCTTTAATTTAAAGGAATTTTTTTTTGGTAAAAAAAGGGAATCTATATTTTTATTAGTCATTTTTTTTTTATAAAATATTTTAAGAATACAGAACAAAAGTAAATATTCATAAGTGAGGTCAACCATTTTAATTTTCATTTTATTAAACGAAATTTCTGTTTGATTTTATTGATGTTTTTTTAAATACATAAAAAAATGAACAATTAAAAAAAAATTGATTAACACATTTTTAAAAAAATTTATAAATTTTTTTAATAACATATTTATTATTGCAAAAATATAGAAAAAAAAAATTCAAAAATTTTTCACAAAAAACTGCTTAAAAAAATCAATTTTTTTAAATTTCTAAACCAAATTTTTTTGGATAAACATAAAAAAAATTTAATTGAATCAAGTAAATAAATTCTTTCTATTGTATGAAAATAAAATTTTTAAAAATTGAATTTTACAGATAAAAATGTCAAAAATAACAAAACGTAAACACGTAACAAAGCTTCAAGAGAATCTGAGTATTCCCTTGGAGTCGCAATCTATAGTACGACTTGTCGAGCCGCGGGGTAATAATCTTCATGAAGTGAGTGACAGTACAGGCGAACAATTTCTCGTTTCAATGCCGAGTATCTTTCGAAACAATGTTTATGTAAAGCGGGGTGACTTTCTTCTCGTAGAGCCGATACCCGAGGGTGACAAAGTCAAGGCTGAAATCATTAAAGTTCTCACAGAGGTAGACACTAAATTTTTTATTTTATTTATTTTACTATCATATTTTTATCTTATGTTATTTTTTATTGCATAAATAATCACTATTTAATATTTTATGGTTTGTAGAAGCACATTAAGTTCTACCGAGCGCAAAACGTGTGGCCAAAGGAGTTCGATAAGGAGGAACCGCAAAATAAAGCACCTGTAAATAAACCCAGTGATCAAGATGATGATCTTTTTATAAACACAAATCGTTGCAATCAGTTCAGTAATGTTGACAGTGATAGTTCGAGTGATACTGATTCAGATTAATTTTTAATTATAAAAATTCAATATTTAATGTAAAAAGAAATTTCAATGAAAAATAAATAAATCAACTGTTCATTTTTTTTATAAATAAATTTTTACTTAAATTAAAAATTACCTCAACTTTTATTTATATTATTAAGAGAATAAGCAAAATTTTGTGGCCAGTGTATTTATATGATAAAATAGGTTTTCATGGCTAAATTTGATATCATTAGAAAGGTCATAATTAAGAAATGACCTTGTATCTCGTGAATTATTGACATTTTTAAAGATATAAGCTCATCCTGATGTTACACTCATCAAGACCTTTCATTTGAGTACCCACATCAATTTTTCATATATTTTATATATTTATATATATGTATATATGAAAAATATATCAAAAATGCATGTCGGTACTCAAATGAAAGCTCTTGATAAATGTAACATCGGGATGAGCTTATATTTCTAAAAACTTCAATAGTTAAAAAAGTACAGTGCAATTTAACATAATTAAGAAATGACCTTGTATCTCGTGAACTATTGACATTTTTAAGGATATAAACTCATCCCGTTGTTAATCTAATCAAGACCTTTCATTTGAGTACCCACATGCATTTTTCATATATTT
>CAJNRD030001123.1:21514652-21622865 GCA_905319865.3 Cotesia congregata | reverse complement strand
TTTTCATATATATATATATATATTTTATATATTTATATATATGTATATATGAAAAATATATCAAAAATGCATGTCGGTACTCAAATGAAAGCTCTTGATAAATGTAACATCGGGATGAGCTTATATTTCTAAAAACTTCAATAGTTAAAAAAGTACAGTGCAATTTAACATAATTAAGAAATGACCTTGTATCTCGTGAACTATTGACATTTTTAAGGATATAAACTCATCCCGTTGTTAATCTAATCAAGACCTTTCATTTGAGTACCCACATGCATTTTGATATATTTTTCATATATTTATATATATAATGTATATAAATATATGAAAAATTGATGTGGGTACTCAAATGAAAGCTCTTGATGAGTGTAACATCGGGATGAGCTTATATCTTTAAAAACTTCAATATTTAAAAAAATACAGTTTTATTTACAATAATCTTACTGCGAAATTGAACTGTACTTTATATTTATTTTATCCCAGCACTTGTCGGTATCAAACACTCAGCGGAGATTTAAACTTTGAAATAGAAATTCTTTCACTCTGCGATGTGAATTTCGGCTGCGATAAGGGTTCATTGATCTTCCAGATAATATTTTGTTTGTTGTTCCTCTAGGTCGTTACCTAGAGGTTCGATCTCTCAACAGCGTATCCAATATCGGATTTTTATTCTACACTCAAACAGTCGACAAGGGACGCATTTATGTCCCAGTTTATTTCGATTCCCCAGAATTTATTCCCGACTAAATTTACTGCGATGAATTATTTATATACTTCTCTAAAAACTTGCCGAGAAATTATCAATTTCCGACCATTCAATTTTTTTAATTAACCTAATTACTGTTTTGTATAACAACCCTATAATTAAAATACTTTTGAAAAGTTTACCGCAAAAAGTTAAACATAAAATCGTACAAAATTATCTCAATCTAAAAAATTTCTGCATAAATCTTGGAGAAGATAAATCTAGACAATTCTTAACAGAAGAAGAAAAAATTCTCATATTTTTGCACGCCTCATAAGCGAAGCGTTGAGGTTGTGCTCTACTCTCGACATTTCGAAAAAAGCAGTTTTCTCGAAACTGAAATTGATTTTTTGTTATTTATATCGCACTTACAGGTTAAAATGAGTACACTTATGTCAAGTCAAATAATTTTTCAGGCACATAAAATATATTTCAATAACAATTTTTTTGTTTAACATAATAAATAATAACATTAAACATAATCTTTTTTGGACGTCCGTGTATGAATGGGTGTATGTGGCAGGGAAATTGGTCGAAAAAATGATCGTACCGGAATAATTTTTTTTTAATTATCTAAAGTAACACACGACGGAATTTCTTAGTTAATATGAGCGTTCAATTCACTATCATTAAATTATTATTTATAAAAAACTAACATATGACTGTAGATTTTTTTTGTATTTCTATCTATACACTTTATTATAGTATTTTTTTTCCTCACCTTAGAATTATGGCGCCACTAAACCATGGTTTTTTGTTTTTTATTATTTTGCTTTTTATATTTTATTTTAATCAATTTTATTTTAAAAAATGAGATTATGAGGCGTGCACTTTTGGATTTTTCAAACTTTTTTTTTTTTTCCAGTAACTTAAAACATGAAATTTTATACGCAAAAACGTTTCGCGTTTCTTCATTTTCTTTGTTAAAGATAAAAAAAATTTTAGTTTTATTGTTATTAACTTTTACAGTATATCTCTGCAATATATTTTGTATTATATTTAATATATCATTCTCAGTATTCATGACCGTGGATAGATTGGAGAAAATATTCCGTGGGAAGAAAATTTCCAATAGACTTTTCAAAAGAGATTACATTCCTCCGACATCGATATTAAAGTTAAGATTAATATTAAGCA
The DNA here is from genome assembly GCA_905319865.3 of Cotesia congregata. Classification (NCBI taxonomy): domain Eukaryota; kingdom Metazoa; phylum Arthropoda; class Insecta; order Hymenoptera; family Braconidae; genus Cotesia; species Cotesia congregata. Next base: position 21,620,983 of record CAJNRD030001123.1, on the reverse strand, counting down.
TCAACATTGAAGAATAAGAAGAAGCAAGAAGGAAGAAAGTAATCCTTATTCTTATTATGTAGAAAATTGAGGATTAATCAATTTTATAAAAATTTTTTAATACAAAATCCACAAAAGAGTTATTATAAGAGTTTATTATCATTAAAAAAATGTAATTAAAAAAATGAACTTGGCTTCCAGTTGTCGTATTTTCAGATAAAAATGATATACTATTGTCTCGATAACGAGAGATAACTCTCGACATGTTTACACTTTTAAATGTGTTAAAAACGCATGATACTATCTGTTCTTTGTCTTATTTTATATCATAGATGTTGCTTATTAAATTATTTTGTTATTTTTTGTGACAATTGTAGCTACGGAGGATTTGTTTCGCAGCGGGGGTCTTAAGAAAAATTCCGACGCGCTTTTTTACGAGATATATGTAGCTAATAATAAAGTGTAACAAGCTCTAGAGAATACATGCTTTTTTAAAAGTTTTCTTGTCGGTAGTTTTTCTTCTTCTTTAAGGCTTTTTGTTGAAGAAAACCTTTTCACTACTTATCCGGGCAAATCACTCAATCAATCTTGAATCCATCGCTCGAAAATACCTCCTGTGTCACTATTACGCCCGAATAAATCTACTTTTTCTACAATTGTCAAAATAATGGATGGACTTGCGGAAAAAAGTTCCGTCAAAAGCGAAGAAATATATCACAAATCACGGAGTTCGCAAGTTTAAATCAAATTATCGAATTGTCTGGATAGTGATAGTTTTTAATTTAATTATTTTTATGATTTTTTGACAATAAAATTATAAAAAAAAAAATTAGGAATTAAATTTCACATGACATTTAAAAAAATTACAAATTTAGTAAGATGTTTGAAAATTTTTAGAATTTTTTCATTGAATAAACATCGTGTTTATCTAAAAATTAATGATAAATGTTAAAAAATTGAATTAAGATTTATTCGCTATATTATTAAGAGAATAAGCAAAATTTTGTGGCCAGATACATAATTAAGAAATGACCTTGTAATTTGTGAACTATTGACATTTTTGAAGATATAAGCTCATCCCGATGTTACACTCATCGAGACCTTTCATTTGAGTACCCATATCAATTTTTCATATATTTATATATATATTATATATATGTAAATATGAAAAATATATGAAAATGCATGTGGGTACTCAAATGACAGCTTTTGATAAGGGTAACATCGGGATGAGCTTATATCTTTAAAAAATTTAATAGTTCAAAAAAGTACTGTATATTTATATATTATATATATAATATATATATCAAAAATATATCAAAATGCATGTGGGTACTCAAATGAAAGCTCTTCATGAATGTAACATCGGGATGAGCTTATATCTTTAAAAACTTTAGTAGTTAAAAAAGTACAGTGCAATTTAACATAATTAAGAAATGACCTTGTAACTTGTGAACAATTGAAATTTTTAACGATATAAGCTCATCCCGATGTTACACACATCGAGACCTTTCATTTGAGTACCCACATCAATTTTTCATATATTTATATATATTATATATATGTAAATATGAAAAATATATGAAAATGCATGTGGGTACTCAAATGAAAGCTCTTGATGAGTGTAACGTCGGTATGAGCTTATATCTTTAAAATACATATTATATATATGTATATATGAAAAATATATCAAAAGTGCATGTGGGTACTCAAATGGAAGGTCCTGATGAGTGTAACATCGGGATGAGCTTATATCTTTAAAAATGTCAATATTTAAGAAAGTACAATGCAATTTAACAAAAGTCATTATTGAATAAAGCAAAACTTTATTTATTTATAGTTCACAAGTCACGGCAGTCACATAGTGACTGCAAGGTCGCTAGTAATTACTAATTAGTTACAAAAAAATTAAATTATATAGTTAATCAAAACATCAACCAATAAATATTTTTTAAAATCACTTACAATTCAATAAATTCAAATTATCAATTTATCATGAATTAAATATTAACATTAATTAAAATTCAGTTGAACCGTGAAATAAATTTCAAATTTTAATCAACTCACAGAAAATGAATATCAAACACAATCAAAGCGTTGGTAATATAACTCGATATAAATTTAATTTTACAATTATTTGAAAAATTTATTCCAATTAAATGATCCTCGAGCAAACAAACAAACCAACACCAGTGGAGCACTCAAACATCAATATCCGATTTAATTTACTAAGTGTTATTGCGTGTACATATACGCTAGCTCCAAACAACTCATCCAACACTCACATCGCCCTACTCGTGAGTCAAGTGTCTTTGGTAGTCTGGTGAACAGTAGTATAGTAGGAGTGCTGTCATCAGATTATCGGCTAGTATTAAACACGATCTCAAGTAAAAATAAGCTTTGAAAAATTTTTTATTATTAATTTTAATTTCTTCGCTAATTTTATCAACAGTTATTAAATAGTGAGTGTAATAAAATCATATAAAATAGTTTATGTTCTAACTTTGTTTTGAAAATAAATTATGAAGAAAACTAAGAAATAAATCGGCTTGAGTGTAATGTTAGAACAAAAGTTAAATTTAAAGTTTTTTACCTGAGAAAAAAATGGTGCAGTGCTTTGAAAACAAAAATTGCAACTTTGCAGTTTGGATTTAAGGTCATCGATTAACTCGCGGATTTTTACGGCAATAATAAATATGTCTTGTTCTTAAAAGGAAGCTATTGTAGAACGCCTTTAGATAAATTTTATAAAAAAGTATATTCTTCTTCTTGCAATACAATTTTTTTAGATAATTATTTAATAAATTTTTATTCTTAAAATGAAGCTATCGTAAAAAATCATTAAATAAATTTTATAAAAAATTATATTCTTCTTTTTGCGCCATAAAATTTTTTTAGATAATTATTTAATAATTTTTTGTTTTAAAAATGAAGTTATTGTAGAAAATCTTTAGATAAATTTTATAAAAAAATATATTCTTCTTCTTTTGCAATACAATTTTTTTAGATAATTATTTAACAATCTTTTTTTTTTAAAAATGAAGTTATTGAAGAAAATCTTTAAATAAATTTTATAAAAAATTATATTCTTCTTTTTGCGCCATAAAATTTTTTTAGATAATTATTTAATAATTTTTTGTTTTAAAAATTAGATAATTATTTAATAATTTCTTGTTCTTAAAATGAAGCAATTGTAGAACGCCTTTAGATAAATTTTATAAAAAAATATATTCTTCTTCTTTTGCAATACAATTTTTTTAGATAATTATTTAACAATCTTTTTTTTTTTTTAAAATGAAGTTATTGAAGAAAATCTTTAAATAAATTTTATAAAAAATTATATTCTTCTTGCGCTACAAAACTTCCTTGGATAATTATTTACTAATTACGCATTAAGATGTATTTGACCGCGACTTGACAGCGGATAAGAAAGGAGTTAAAATTAAACTTGAAATACTCCGTAACAAATAAAAAAAATGGAAGGATCAGAGGAGCGGGACTTTGACTACTTTTGGCAGGCTCTGAACAAAGAAAATTTGACGGAACAAGAGTACTTGACCAGGATTCTGGGCCCGAAATATCTGTCGATGAGACTGGTGGTCCCTCTTACTTTAGCGTACGTCAGCATTTTCGTCACCGGGGTGGTTGGAAACATCGCAACTTGCATTGTTATCGTTAAGAACTCAATGATGCACACTTCTACCAACTACTATCTCTTCGGACTGGCCATATCTGACCTAATTTTGCTCACCCTCGGTAAGTGCCCTTCTAGATGATTTATTACTTTTCTGTTATTTTATCATTTCATGTGTTTAAAATTAATTGTGTCAGATTTTTAGTGTAATTAATTGTTTTTCTCATTTTTAACAATGTATTTAATTGCAATTTTTTTTTATATTGAATCAAAATTAAATGAGCCGACTTTTGAAAATTTTTAATTTTTTTTATTAAAAAAAAATTTTTATTTTTTTTATTAAAAAGAAATTTTTTTTTTTTTAATCTAACATGCAGAAAATTTTTTAAATTATTCATGGAATTTTTTTTAAGGATTTTTTTACTTAAAAAAATTTTAACTTACAATTTTTCAACTTGCAATTTTTTATTTAGAATTTTTCTAACAAATAAATTATAATTAAAAAAAAATTTAATCTTTAGAAGCTTTAAAAAATTATGAATTCAATTTTTTATAAATAATTTTCTAGACTTAATTTATTTTTTAAAATAAACTCACAATTTTTTTTATTTTTTCAATTTTATATTTTTTAGCAAATTTAAAATTGTGGAAAATTTTTTTTTTATTTTTTAATTATTATTTTATCAAAAAATAATTAATAATAAACAATAAAAAAATTTAATTTTTTCAAAAATTTACTTTAATTTAAACAAAAAATTTAATGACAGCTCTAAATTAATAAAATTTATAACTTACCTATAAATTTAAAAGTATATTACAACAAATGTCACTTTAAAAAATGATATTTACTATTTCAAACATAGATAGCTTTGAAAACTTCAAAAATGACAAATTTTCATTACAAATATCAATATTATTTATTTATTTAAGTAAAAACGTCGAAGAAAAATAATTTAAATTGTAGGACCAACTAAATACATATTTACAATACTTATTACAAAGGTAATACGTGTTTGTCACTCTAAGTATATAAAATTTGTAAGTTAATTTTGAAGTTTACGGTATTACAAAATAGCATTCCAATATTTACTATTTTCAACATCCGCAGCCTTGAAAGCCTCAAAAATAAAAAGTTTGATCATGAATAAAAATCTAAACCAACTGTTGGAAAAATAAATTATTAGAATCAAAAATAAATATATATAATTTATAATCTGAAGATAAATTTTACGGTCTTACAAAACACCATTTAAATTTGATAAATAATTAACATCTGCAGCCTTGAAAATCTCAAAAATAACAATAATATAAACCAGATGTTATAATTATAACATTTTTGGATTAAAAACACTTTAAATATATAAAATTTCTAATTTAACTATTTATAATTTTTTATTTATTAAATTTGAACAAAAAAATATTTTTTAAAAATTGCACTTAAAGTTTTTAACATTTAAAATTTTTTTAATAAAAATTTTTAGATCTCGGCTAAATTAATTTTGATAAATTTAAAAGTCTTAAAAAGACTTTTTAATTAAAAAAAAAATTTTTACTAGATTAAACATTTGCAACCTTGAAATTCTAATAATTATTAACAAGTTTTGATTACAAATAAAATCTAAATAAACGAACAGCTATAAATATAATCTATAAGTTTATTTGAAGAGGAGCGCAACCATGTAAGAGATGGAATATATTTAACGAATCGAGCAATTAACCCAATTTGAAGTAAAGTGGAAGGAACCTAGTTATTAATGAGCAAATAAATGAAAAAACCAGGTGATTTCTGATTGACAAGTTTTGATCCACTTTTAATCAAGTGCTTATAAATTATGATACCCGAGATAGTGATAAGATTTATTTTAGTAAAATCACGTCTATGTCTCCACGACTCAAGAGTATGAAAGATTATTAACATTTATCGCTACGATTATTTGCACGAGATAACTGCGTCATTTACTTGGGACTTAACATTCAATTTGTTCATCTACTTTATTGTTTTATTAATATTTGTTATTTATCTGTGCATTGTTTAATGTAACAGGCGCTAATTGCCATTGTACATGATTAATTACTCTGGTAACTTGGTTGACCTTTACCCTTGGGTATTTTTGTAACGCGTTTATTGATTTTCCCGGTATATATGATGCGAAACAATACTGTTCATTACTAAGGGTTGCAATTATCGACGGAAATGACATTTGAAGGGTGTTTATGACTGCGGAATAGTTATTTTACCTTGTATTGGAAAATTAAAAGGATATTTGTATGATTTCCACAAAAAAAATACTTTATTAAATAGATTTTTATATAAATCGCCCTGTTGCAAATTTATTCATTAAATTTACATGTTAATATTTAATATAATATAAATATTTTTAATTTACATTATATGTTTAAGTTTTTACACGAAAAAATGAAAAAGAAAAAAGAAAGTCAAATTTAAAACTAGAAAAATTACAGTTTGAAATAACACTTTAAAAATTCAAACTTTAAATGTTATTTTTCACAGCTTTGAATATAATATTTACATTTTACAATGTGATTCTTAAATAATCTGTAAAAATTACAATCTGAAATACTACACAGATGAAAAGATTAGCGTGACTCAAGAGAAAAAAATTAAAAAAAAAAACAACAATATATTTATTGAGTAAAGAGTTGTTGAGAAAAAGTTCTTGGTTTAAAAAAAATTTTTTGGCTTAAAAATTTGTTTTTTAGTCTCAAGAAATTTATTGTTTTCCTCACCAATAATCAATTTATGATGATAAGTAGTTAGGCTGCATTAAAAAATGCTCTATCTCTAGATATATAATTAAGAAATGACCTTTTATCTTGTGAAATATTGACATTTTTAAAGATATAAGCTCATCCTGATGTTACACTCATCAAGACCTTTCATTTGAGTACCCATATCAATATTTCATATTTTTATAAATATTATATATATCTATATATGAAAAATATATCAAAAATGCATGTAGGTACTTAAATGAAAGATCTTGATGAGTGTAACATCGGGATGAGCTTATAATTATAAAAACTTCACTAGTTAAAAAAGTACAGCGCAATTTAACATAATTAAGAAATGTCCTTGTAGCTCGTGAACTATTGACATTTTAAAAGATATAATCTCATCCCGATGTTATACTCATCAAGACCTTTCATTTGAGTACCCACATCAATTTTTCATATATTTTATATATTTATATATATATATTATATATACATATATATGAAAAATATATCAAAAATGCATGTGGGTACTCAAATGAAACTTCTTGATGAGTGTAACATCGGGATGAGCTTATATTTTTAAAATACATATTATATATATATATGTATATATGAAAAATATTTAACAAAAGTCATTATTCAACAATTTTATAAATTTTAAGAGCACTTTAAAATTAATCTAAAAAATTTCAACCCTTCTGTGTACAAAAATAAAAAAAATCTACTTTTCAATCTAATTCGGTAGAATAAAGCGTATTATTTACGCAATTGAACCAAAAACTAGTGGTTTAATATAATTGAAAAAGGTGATTTGAAGGTTTATACCAGAACAGTTGATTAAATTGGGTGACTGAGAGTTGACACGTGCAACAGGTCGCGTTAAATTGGACGGCAGCTCGAGTGATCATTTATTTTTTCAGGAAATTCTTCGTCTCGCCTCCGGGTCTAGACAATTTTATTAAATCTCTTATTTATATTTCTACTTCTCTAGTTATTTACTTGACTATAATCTACAGATAAAAAAAATTATAAAGTACAAACTGGACGGCTAATTTTGATGAGCTTTTGTTACCGGATTACGTCCTTTGAGCAGACAACGCATTTGATCTCGAGATTATCAGATTAGTCTTGTTACGCTGTATCCCGGCAGTGGCTTTGATAACTTACTTGTGTTTTTACAAATGTCCAATGTTCTGATAATTAATTAATTATAATTAATACACTTTACCTTGTAAGTGGTATAATTAATGACAGTATTTATGCTTTACAGGATTGCCTAACGAGCTCAGCTGTATTTGGCAACAATATCCTTGGGTACTGGGAGTTACTTTGTGTAAACTGAGGGCTTATGTATCCGAGATGTAAGTAGTTTATAATTAATTAATTATTAAGCTTAATTTAATAAAAAAATTCCTTTAATTTCTTCTTAAACAATTTTTTGAATTTTTATTTATAAAAAAAAACTTCTAAATAAATTTTTTAATTCATCTGAAAAAAAAAAAAAAGAAAAATTACAAAAAAATTTTAGTTATATTTTTTTTCTCTACAAATTTTCCAAAAAAAAAAAATTTTACAAATTAAAGAAACAATTCTTTGAAATTTTTTTATAATATTTCTTAAATATTTTATAAATTTTTATTCATAAAAAAAAACTTGTAAATAAATTTTTTAATTTATAAAAAAGAAGAAAAATTACAAAAAAAATTTAATAACAATTTTTTTTTCTCTTAAAATTTTCTAAAGAAAAAATTTCAAAAAATTAACGAAACAATTTTTTGAAGTTGCTTAAATATTTTTATTGATAAAAAAAAAACTTGTAAATAAATTTTTTAATTTATAAAAAAAAAAAGAAAAATTACAAAAAAAATTTAATAATAATTTTCTTTTCTCCAAAAATTTTCTAAGAAAAAAAAAAAAAGATAAATAAAATAATTTAAAAAATTAACGAAACAATAAATCAAAGTAAAGTAATTTAGCAAATAAATACCGCGATGTTACGAACAAAACAGAAAACAAAGAGAACATTTTTCACGGTTAGAATGTGGGTGCAAATAATAAAATATTTATCGGTGTAATTAATCACAGGTCTTCGTACGTATCGGTACTAACGATAGTGGCCTTTTCAATGGAGCGTTTTTTCGCTATATGCCATCCCCTGGAAAGCTACACAACAGACAAACCACAAAGGCCTATTAAAATAATATTCATGATTTGGTCTATTGCTTTAGTATCTGCGGTACCCTTTGCAATGTACACAAACGTAAACTACGTCGAGTATCCACCAGGTAATTACCTCGATTTATCATCCGAATAATAGTATATTCTAACCACTTCATTTGCAAATAGCTGACCACACACTGAAGATTAAATAATTTCAGGGTCCGGCGAAGCGTCAGACGATTCAGCCTTTTGCGCAATGTTACTCCCGGACATGCCGAACTTTCCTCTGTACGAGCTGAGCTGTATAATCTTCTTCTTGATACCCATGGTGATAATTCTGGTGGTTTACACAAAAATGGGCCTGAAAATTCGGAAGAGCGCTCGCACAGGGGAAAATTCAATAGTCCACTCCGTGCTTGCGGAGTCGAGGCATGTTCAGTCGCGGAAAAGTATCGTCAAGATGTTGAGTAAGGATTTTTTATTTATTAATTTACTAATTAATTATTTCTTTAAATTATAATTTAAATTATTTAAAAATAGGCGCAGTAGTGGTGATGTTTTTTTTCTGCTGGGCGCCGTTTCACGCCCAGCGTTTGCTTTATGTTTACGCCCGCGAAGCGGACTATTATCCTGACTTGAACGAGTGGCTCTACATCCTGAGCGGGTTCCTCTACTACTTCAGCACAACTGTTAATCCGATTTTGTACAACCTAATGAGTTTAAGATATCGACGCGCGTTCAAGAAGACCATCTGTTGCCACAAGCACCAAAGAAGCCCCAATAGTACCATTATTCATGTTAATCACAATATTAATAATAGCATTATTAATAACAGAGACAGAAATTTTTGTCACTGTGGCTCGGATCGGATTCCTCATCGAACCAATTTAAAATGCACATTCAGGTAAATATTTCTTTACATATAAATTTAGATTTAAAATTGCACATTAAGGGGTTAATTATTATATTTTATGAATATTTTCTCATTGTCATTTGGCATAATTAAAAAGAAATATTGTTTGAATAATGTTTTTTCATCTGTATTTTTATTCAGTCAAAGCTTTGACGAGGTTTCAATTGGGCCGATTTGTGCACAAGTACTCTTTGCAGAAAAAAAAGCTTTAAGAGTTATGAGCTATGATCGATTTTATCGGACAAACTGAATTGAAACTGAGCTTTGACTATAAAACTTTTATTGGAGGATTTAAAACTTGTACAAATGCTTTTTTTATCAAACGAAAACAAATTTTCTGATAAAAAAGTCAATCAACGGATAGAGTTAGATTGAAATATAAAAGCTATTACAAAGCTGCGTATCACAAATTTTGGTATTGATTCAATGAAAATGACCAATTATTCATTTTATTTATTTAATGCCAAGGCAGTTGCCAAATGACAAAGTTTACAAAATAATTATTGCAATAGTCAATACAATAATATAAAATTTAAAAAAAAAAAAATATCTCCGGACAAAATATCCTCGAGAAAATATCCCCGAGACTAAATATCACACAAAATTCATGATAAAAGGGCACAACAATATTTTAAGGGCCATAAATATTTGTTGAAATCCCATTAATAAGGGTTACAATAAAATTGATAATTTTTTTCTAATTTATTGTTTTGAATTGTTTTATTAAAAAATTTAATTATTTAATATATTTTGTCCGGGAATATTTTGTGGGAGTATTTTGCCATAAAAATTTTTTTTCTGATCAATTTTTTTTATTAAGGAAGTACGGGCGTTAGGCGCGGTAAGGGGAAATCAGTAACCATATGATTTTTCTCAATATATAGATATACATTTAACATTGGCTAATGACGGCATTTATTTTTCTTTTAATTAATACACTTTAATTAGTCGGGCAAGTGTAAATTTTTTTTAATAAAATTTATCACTAATATATTTACTTTTACGAGAAAAATACAGAAATGTATCAATGTTTGGAGGTTACCCCATAAGACCAATGTTAAATCGCTCAACTTTAAAGTTAATTATTTATTTAAATAATCCGGCAATCTCCTTCAAATTTTTGGAATTTGTTTCGACATATTTAAACCATATTAAAAAAAAATCAAGCCTTTTATCAAAAGTTGCCTTGGTGCTCGTACTTCTTTAAATTGTTCTTTTTTTTATGTTTAAAAAAAATAGATTAAAAACAACAAAAAAAGATAAAATAAAAAAATAGAAGACAATATTTATTCCGATTTTTAAAGGCAAAAAAGCTATGAAAATTTTTATTTTTTCCTCTCACGACATTTTTTATCATAAATGCGCCGGAAAAATGAGGAGAAAAAAAATTTTTCACCTAATTATGGCCCAAAATGTGTTTGACCCCACTTGTAAATGAGTTTGATATTCATTTTAGCCACATAATTATTGTAACTTTTTTTTTTTTTTTTTTTTTTTTTTTTTTATATATAATTGTAGGAGTACGATAGACCAAGCAAAGGAAATGCTGAAGCTAAATTCAACGCGGCATGAATGCAACAGAGGACCCAAGTCATCTATTGATTACACCAGTGTCAAAGTAACCGAGGAAAATAATGCCAGAGGGACGTTAATTAGCAGACATTCGCCTGTCGAGTATCATCTGAGCAATGAGAATATCAGCAGTCACGGTAACGGAGTTAATGAGACTATTTTAACAGTCAGCAGCGCTGTTTAATTTATTTTTTCGTTTTTGTGTCTTGTAAATATTTTTTATTAGCAATAATTATTTTTTTTTTTCACACAATAGTTTATTAGTTTTTTTGTGAGCTCCGATACGAAAAGTAAAGAGTTTATTATTTTACAATTACACTAGAGAAATAATGAATTACCAAGTTGGAATATAAAAAATTCATATATATAGAAATTTTTCATGAAATAAATGTTTTTCAATAATCGAATTTTTGTAAAAAAAAATTTATAGTCATCGATTTTTTTTAATATTGTGCTGTGATATTTTATATTTTGTACACGCGTATAAATGTGAAAATTGAATAGATTTAAATTGAATGGTGTATTGATAAAATAACTAATAGCTGTTCATACCCGCATTGAATTTTCTGGAATTACCGGGAAATATTTACCAGAAAATACACAGCGCGTTCCTGCGCATCATTAAAAAATTTATTATTTATTGATGACTAAATCCCATCACTGTTAATTAATAATTTATTAAAAATTCAATATTTAATTTTTGTTTAATAAATTATAAAAATTTAATTTTTTTATAATAAATTTTATTTATTTAATGTTTTAATAATTAAGCAAATTTAAATGTAAAATATTTAAACAATTTATTAATTTAAAAATGTGTAAAAATTTATAATTAAAAATCATATCTTAGTAATAAAATAAAATTGCACTGATAAATTATTTTTTTTTTTCTTTAATATAATTCGATATCGATTTCCCAAAAATAGATTCTAGTTTAATAACTTGCCGTAAAATCCACCGGTTCGTATAAATAATTAGCTAATTAACGAAACAGATTAACTAATTTAATTAAACTTCGATAATAGTTTATCTGGAGGTAATTTGAATGGTCGCGTGCATATCGTTTGTGTGTCAAGAGAACAAAACTGTTTTGTTCTATTAGTGAGCTTATTTGATCTTTATTTTTTTATCTTTTCATAATAACGCGGACAATATAAAAGATACGATACAATACAATAGTGAATAAGAAAGTTTCTTTAATACTTTGGTAATTATTCTACATAAACAATGGTGTAGAAAAGAAAAAAAAGTAACAAATGAGAAGCGAGGGTATTTGGTACAAAACTTTTGTACGAAATTTATCGGCAAGTTAAATATTAGCAAACAAATGAAACTTTTATATATTACAATGCGTTGATTAAAACGCGAAAATTATTTAGATAAAATTTCCATCTAAATTACTTGATAGATTGTAAAAAAGTTTGGTATATTCTTCGGGACATGTTCGATGTAAAATGGCGAGCGTGATTCTGCTGAATTTTCTCATTTTTTTTGGACGGTCAATTTACCGTTTAATTGGATGGTTTTCGGAGTTGTCTCTACTTACATTTACACTTCCAATTATTTGGTTGTCTAAATTTCGTTCAACTACAAGGGTAATTTATTTTAAATAATTGATATTGTATTTAAAATTTTTATAAAAAATATTTTTTATTTAGGTTAAAATTTTAAGCGACAATAAATTTATATATTTTAACTATTGACGTTTTTAAAGATATAAACACATCCCGATGTTACACTCATCAAGAGCTTTCATTTGAGTACCCACATGCATTTTCATATATTTTTCACATATACATATATATAATATATATAAATATATGAAAAATTGATGTGGGTACTCACATGAAAGGTCTTGACGAGTGTAACATCGGGATGAGCTTATATCTTTAAAAATGTCAATAGATCACGAGATACAAGGTCGTTTCTCAATTAGGTTAAATTGCAATGTACTTTTTAACTATTGAAATTTTTAAAGATATAAGCTCATCTCGATGTTACACTCATCAAGAGCTTTCATTTGAGTACTCACATGCATTTTGATATATTTTCATATATACATATTATAATATATATATATATATATATAGTGTAACATCGGGATGAGCTTATATCTTTAAAAATGTCAATAGATCACGAGATACAAGGTCGTTTCTCAATTAGGTTAAATTGCAATGTACTTTTTTAACTATTGAAATTTTTAAAGATATAAGCTCATCTCGATGTTACACTCATCAAGAGCTTTCATTTGAGTACCCACATGCATTTTGATATATTTTTCATATATACATATATATAAATATATAAAATATATGAAAAATTGATGTGGGTACTCAAATGAAAGGTCTTGATGAGTGTAACATCGGGATGAGGTTATATCTTTAAAAATGTCAATAGTTCACAAGATACAAGTTCATTTCTTAATTATGTATCTATAGAAATAAAGCAAGACCTTAGCACTGAGACTAAATTTGACTAAAAAAATCGATTTTATCATGTGACTATCCTGGAGACAAAATTTTTCTTATTCTCTTAATAATATAGATTAAAAAAAATAATTGTATTAAAATTTTTAATTCAGATAATAATTGTATTTTTCTTAATTGGATTGGCATTAATGAAAATATATCCCAAATACATTTATTTAAATGAATATCAAAATGAAATTGGCGACAGTGAAAAGCTATTTTGTGCAATATTTGAGCGACATATTCACCAAGGAATATACTCGCCAATAATCGGTGACAATTATTCAATATCAATTGATAAAATCACAAAGAACAATTCCCATGAGAGTATTACGCTAATTTCCGTATCTCTGAGCAATATTAATTCACCGAAATATATAAATATCACCGATAACTATTCAAATATTGATAAAGGGGAAAATTTTAATCAACTGGAAAATTCACCGACGGAATTATCATTCGATGTAAATTATAAAAAATCTATTAATGTGATTGCAAACAAGCGATACGAATTAAATGAAGAAATAGAATCCCAAGAATTTATTGTCGAGGCGGAGTCGGGACTGCAGGAAGAATCTCAATCCCGTAATTCTAAATCTCCGGGGAATAAAATTAACTCTGATATAAATTCCTTAGTTGGACAAATAATTGAAATTGATAAAACCGAACAAGATCGGCGATCTTTTGACAACGAGGTTCTCGTTTCTCCAGACTCCAGTGACACATTCGTCGGAATTAACGAGCTGACATCGGTCATACCCTCCGAGGAAATTTATGGAAGTTTTTCCAAGTCGAAAGTCGCCAGCCGAATAAATTATCTTGAATTAAACAATAATAGTAGAAAAAAATTGCATGAAATTAATGAAGAAGAAATAGAAAAAATTGTCGTCGTTATTAATCCCGACTCTGCGTCGGAAATCACCGAGGACACTGTAATTTTTGATTGAAGAATTTTTATAATTTTTTATTTTCACCGGAAACAGATTTTATTAATAAAAATGCTAATAATTAAAATAAAAAACCATTGAAAATAAATTGATGTAAAAAAGGCCAAGGAAATTTACATTTTAAAGGCAGCTTTTCTGATAAATAAGAACTAAAGAATAACTTTGAAGTGCAAATGAAATTTTTTATCAAAGGAAATAAAATTCTTTTATACATTGCAAAAAATTTTCAGATCAAGTGCGAAGCGAAGGAAAGCTTTATATTATTCATTTAGTTGTTTATAATACACGAAATAGAAGAAAGAACCGGATTAAATTGTAATTAAATATTCGGTATGATCAAGTTTCATAAAAATTAAATTAGCCGTTTAATAATTTTTTTCATTGAAAAAATTAAAAAAAAAAAAATTTCACATGTAGAAAATTTAAAAAATTATAAGTGCAATTTTTTAAAAATATTTTTTAATTAATTTATATTTTATAATTAAACATTCAATTATAATTTTTTATGCAAGCTCACTAAAACACCGCAATTTTGTTAACATGAAATTTAAGCTACAAAATAAAGGAGTGACATTTTCAATTTTACGGAAATATATAATCTGACGATGAAATTCTGTTGGTATGAATAGTTTAATTTAATTCTCTTGTTAAATATTATCGTTTATAATTATTTAGTTGTTTTAAATGACATTTTTAATTTAAATTTTAATTAATAATTCAATTTTTTATTTAAAAAAAATTCTCTTCTTTTTTAACTTAAACAGATAAAATTATTATAACTTTTTGTTCTTTTTAGTTACGAAAAAATTAATTAAAAATTTAATCAAGTATATTAATAATAAATTTATTTTCCGATATTATTATTAAAATAACCTGAAGAAATTTTTATCAAAAATTTTATTTTTGAATTAGAAAAAAATGATAAATTTTCACTGAAAATTAATTATAAAAACAAAGTAAAATTTATTTCCATAAGCTTGTAAAAGTTAAACGTTTAATTAGACAGTATTAATAATTTAATTTTTTATTTTATTCTATTAAAAAAATTTTCTTCTTTTATAATTTAAACATATAAAATTATCTTTTTTTTTTTTTAATTTACAAAAAATTTAATTAAAAATATAATCAAGTATATTAATAGTAAATTAACAATTCCCGGAGGTGTTATTATTAAAATAACCTGATGATGATTAGTGAGATAATTTTGCAGAATTAATCGAAATTAATTATCGATCTGATGATGTAATATTAGCATTCTGAAACGTTGCGCGTATTCAATCGTAATTAAATCTGTTGGCTATAAATAATGACAATAATCACGATAATAGAGTGGATAAAGCAATAAATATAAAATGAAGTAAATGTAGTGAAGGAAATGAGATGATCCGAGTGACTAGCTCAGTTTAGGTCGTGTGTCTTGGATTAAAAGTGGTGAGGAAGAAAATTTGATGCTCGGTATCTATCTATCTACCGTAAGAGTAAGAGTATGTGGAGGCAAGAGTACTAGAAGAGGGTGGGTTGCGTAGTAGACCAAACGGGGTTCAAGGGTGATACCAGCACGACGTCGCCTCATTCGTCCGCGGTCTTGTGAGCCGCGCGCTCTCTCGGCCTCGTCATGTCGCTCCATTAACTACTAAAACGCTCGTTAATAATCCACTGACTAATCTAGTGGCGGGTTCGATCAATTTCACCCCAACCAGCCAATTGACTTTCATGATTTTTTTTTTTCCAGTGATGTAAATAAATTGTGTATGTGATTATTTTTTTCTGTTTTATTGTAAGAATGGATGGCATTGAATTAGAGACAATGAATTTAACCTGGGACGAAAATTTCATTTTTTTAATGGAAAATTGGACGCGGCTTAAGAACATGAGTGAGGAAGAGTACTTGGAGTATCAGTTGGGACCTAAACATTTGAGCTTGTCTGTTGTTGTACCGATTACTGTAGTGTATGTGATTATTTTTATTATGGGAATTGTCGGGAATATTTTAACTTGTTGGGTTATTCTTCGTCATCAATTGATGCAGAGCGCTACTAATTACTACTTGTTCAGTTTGGCCATTTCTGATTTATTGTTACTTATTCTCGGTACGTATTTTTTTATTTAATATTTATTATTGTTATTTCTTCCAATACACTGAAAAAAAAATTTTTTAATCAAAAAAATCATTTTTAATAGTTTATTTTAGAAAATTTTTAATGAAAATTAAATAAAAAAAAAAAATTATTCTAGAATAGACAATTGACAATTTTTTTTAATTTTATTATAAAAAAAAAATTAATGTAAATTTTTTTTAATATTTTTTTAGTACAAAATTTATTTGTTAAAAATTTTTTAAAAGTGTTAAAAATGCGAATTTCAATATTTTATAAAAATAATAATTTTTACACTAATAAAAAAAAAATTTTAGAACGAAAAAAATTTTTTTTTACTTTATCAAAATTTTTTCTCTTGAATCAAGTAAATTTTTTTTTTTTTTTTAGCTTATTTAATATTTATTATTGTTAATTTTATTCCAACACTAAAAAAAATGAGAGAAAAATTTTTTATCCAAATAAATCATTTTTAATAATTTAATTATTTTAGAAAAATTAATTTAAGAAAAAATTATTCTGTAATATAAAATTGAAAATTTTATTATGAAAAAAAATTAATGCAAATTTTTTAAAACATTTTTTTAGTACATAATTTATTTATTAAAAATTTTTTAAGAATATTAAAAATTTTTAATAAAAAATTTTAATAAAAAAATTTTTAATAAAAAAAATTTTTTTACTTAATTAAAGAGTTTTTCTCTTGAATCAATTTTTTTTCAGCGTATAATAATTAAAAATGTTTGTCAAAAATCGTATTATTGATTTCTAACAATTATAATTTTTCTCTGAAAATTTTCACCATAAAAATCAACTATAAATTTATTCCCAAAAGTCATTTTACAAAAGTTAAACATTTAATTAGACAGTAATAATACAATTTACTAATTACCAAGCTTTACGGTAAGTATTGAGCCTCACAAACACGAGCGTTAATCTCTCAAGAAGAATTTTGTAGCAGTCTCGCAAGATTAATTAACCTTTAGCAATACTTTACCCGGCTGACCAAACCGAGTTATAACTCCTAGCGACACAGGCTCGGCATTTCTCCAATGTTATGAAAAAAAAAAAAAAGAAAAGCTACCCTCTGATCTTGTTTTACTCATTAAACAGCGCAAGTGTCTGTAAAAAAGACGATAATCTTGGTTGAAATAAAAGGACGATAAACAAATTAGCCAGACCAGGAAAGGTATCGTGCGGTAAATGAATTTAAAAATAACGCTCAGGGGTAGTTAATTTATTAATTAAAAGTTTCGGTGAGAAATATAACGGGCTTTTTTCACGAAGAGTAACAAAGGTCGTTGTTGAGTGCTTAGTAATTTAAAGAAGCTTTTAAGGTAATTAAAAATATTTAATCGCCCGCTCGGGTGACTAATATTTTTTAGCGGCGATAAAAAATGAATCCTCTTATTATTAAAAAACTTCCTCCTATCCCGGAAAACGGAACAAAGTTTTGTGGGTTTTCGGGACCTCCCGAGTCGTAACTTTGTTTCGCCGAGTGCTTGTTAATAAATGACTGTGACAATGGGCCAAAGGAGCTTTTCTCAACCGGGTTTCAGAGGTATTAATTAGTTCGTCTTGTTTAACTACAATACAAACGGGAATATTGCAAATGAAAAATTGTTAACGTGCTTTTCCTTGTTCGCTTTGGATCAAAATTTATTTTTTCGATGCTATAAGCTTCAATTACTTTTTCTTTTTCGATTTCATTTGGAATCAAGCTTTTATTGTTGGAAGTAATAAAATCTTATCTGTTGAATTTCATTCTTATTGAAATTGAATGACAAAATAAATGGAAAGACCAGATATTAAATTGTTTTTATACGAGAGGTAAAATTTTTTCTACAAATGGACTCGAATTTTGAACAACATATTCTGGTACATGTGCAGTTTTACAGCTCCATTTATTCTAAAAGTTTCAAGCTGTCTGTCAGCTGAGACACGGATAAATTTGCTCAATAAATTTAACTGAATCACTCTGATTAAAATTACAATTGTAGATTGAATTGTCCCGGGACGTGACAATTTATTAATATGATTCAATTTTACAAATATCAGACTCTTCAATTTATTTTCTTAAGGATTTATATTTGCTATCGTTTGTCTTTAAAATTCTACAATCAGTTTTGATTTTAAAAAAATATTTAGACTTTTTTTACAGAAAAAATATCAAAAAATTACTTTTAATATTTAATATAAACTAGCAACCTTGCAGTCACTGTGTGACTGCCGTAACTTGTGTACTATAAATAAATAAAATTTGCTTTATTAGATAATAATTTTTGTTAAATTACACTGTACTTTCGTAAATATTGACATTTTTAAACATATAAGCTCATCCCGATGTTACAATTATCAAGAGCTTTCATTTGAGTACCCACATGCATTTTGATATATTTTTTATATATTCATATATATATAAATATATATAAATATATGAAAAATTGATGTGGGTACTCAAATGAAAGGTCCTGATGAGTGTAACATCGGGATGAGCTTATTTCTTTAAAAATGTCAATAGTTCACGAGATACAAGGTCGTTTCTTAATTATGTATCTATAGATAGAGCATTTTCGAATGCAGCCTAAATACTTATCATAATAATTTGTCATATAAATACACTGGCCACCAAATTTCGCTTTTTTTTTTTTTTTAATATTATAGATAATAAATCTTAATTCAATTTTTTAACATTTATTATTAATTTTTAAATAAACAGGATTGAAATTAAATTAAACTAAAAATTTTAAAAACACCTTAATGTAATAATATAAAATTATGATTATCCACAGAGTATGATATAAATTTTTAAATTTTACTTGATGGATCAGTGAGTCTTGATTTAGATTCGACATAATTCAGTGTTCATTGAAAATTTGAACAATCAGCGTAGGAGGATAAATCAGCGTCAGTGGGATAATACCGAAACATGCAAATATTTATGTCTAAAGTTTTAAATGTCAGGTGCCAACACCTAATATAGCAAGTGTTCTATTGATTTGATGTCAAGAGTTTGCTAATTGAGGAATTGATTGAGAAAATTAATTATTCAAAATACGTAGGACAGAAATTTTTAACCGCAGATTTTTTTTTATTTAGTTTACATTATAATGTCGGTATTAACGTTGGGAAAATTAATGAAGACATTGGAATCTGCAATAAGGGTGAATTTGTATTAAGGACTTGAATTTAAATAATTTACTTAGGAATAATAAATCTCTGAGGATGTGCACTGGATTTACTGCATTACAGTTCCGAAGAGTTAAGAGGAGACTCTCGAAACTTGAAACTTGTTGGATTGCTATTAGGCTCTTACGACTATTGTGAGTTCTTCAACTCGACCGAAACATTCAACAGGAATTAACATAACTTTGATGGTGGATTTACTTGTCTTAAGAGATAATAAGTGCTTTTGAATTATTTATTAATTTATATAATTAGTAAAAAAATAAATTATGAAACAAGATTTTGAAAGTTTGTTCATTATATAATTACGCGCATCACATTAATCTCAAGTAAAAAGTCAAATAATTAAAAAAAAAAAAAATTCATGCCCTACTTTTTTATGACAAGATACTTTTTAAAGTCAATAAATTACGGTGCCGAAAAATTCGTATTGCGTAATCTATTTCCTATTTGGCATTTAGCCAATATATATCACCGCGTTATTGATTGCAATTTAATATATAACTTCCAAAATTTTTTTACATTAAAATAAGTATCATAATAATAATAACTAGCAACCGTGCAGTCACTATGTGACTACCGTGACTTGTGAACTATGAATAAATAAAATTTTGCTTTATTAAATAATGACTTTTGTTAAATTGCACTGTACTTTTTTAACTAATGAAGTTTTTAAAGATATAAGCTCATCCTGATGTTACACTCATCAAGAGCTTTCATTTGAGTACCCACATGCATTTTTGATATATTTTTCATATATATATACTATATATTTTAAAGATATAAGCTCATCCCGATGTTACTTTCATCAAGAGCTTTCATTTGAGTACCCACATGCATTTTCATATATAATATATATATATAAATAGATTAGAAGATTAATAGATTAATAGATTAAATATATGAAAAGAGATTTTCGTCAACGAGATAATCTATACAAGCAGGCTCGTCATTCTGGTAATGCAAATTTATTAGCTCTGTACAAGATCAAAAGGAAGGAATTAAAAACAAAATTAACTCTGATTAGAGATGCTTATTTTAAACGAGTCCTGGAAAACTCTCCACAAGCTGATATTTGGTCAAACCTAAAACGTATGGGGATCATCAAAGCAAAGAAATCATCTCCTCTTGATCATTTTGAGGCTGATGATTTAAATAATTATTATGCTGACATCCTTAAGAAGCATCCATCTTGTTCTAGTGACTTTATAAATAATCTGCCTAACATTGCTCTAAGGAAAGTAAATAGCATCTTTAGATGGACGCAAATTGACATAGTTGATGTCTTAAAAAATCTTCAAATTGTTCTTCAGAAATCAAAGGGTAAAAGTCCTGATGGATTAGACCTAAAATGGCTTAGAGATCATCTAACATACATTTCATTATTTCTTATGGCCATTTTCAACTGCTCTCTAAACATTGGTTCATTTCCAGATATTTGGAAGTCAGTTTTCATCATACCATTAAATAAGATCAATCCACCAAAGTCCATGTCAGATACTAGACCGATAGCAAACTTATCTCATCTTGCTAAAGTCTTTGAACGCATTGTAGCATCCCGATGTTACACTCATCAAGAGCTTTCATTTGAGTATCCACATGCATTTTTGATATATTTTTCATAAATACATATATATACATAATATATATAAATATATGAAAAATTGATGTGGGTACTCAAATGAAAGGTTTTGATGAGTGTAACATCGGGATGAGCTTATATCTTTAAAAATGTCAATAGTTCACGAGATACAAGGTCATTTCTTAATTATGTATCTAGAGATAGAGCATTTTCGAATGCAGCCTAAATGCTTATCATAATAAATTGACTATCGGTGAGAATGATATGAAACCTTGAAAAGGCACAAATTCAAGCCAAGACCTTTCTAATGATACCAAATTTAACTATAAAAACCCATTTAATAATATAAATACACTTACTACAAAATTTTTCTTATTTTCTCAATAATATAGATTAAAAAAAAATAAATTTTCACTCGAATAAACTCATTCTAAATATAAACATTAAATTTTTTTATCCTTCATTTTTAATACAAAATACAAATGTATAAATTTCAAGATCAAATACGACATATTTCATTCAAAGCTTACTTTAAAAAGTATCCAAGCGCGAGTGGAATAAAAACATAAAAATATCAACTGAAGCATGTATTAAATTTTTACTAATAATATATTCCCTCGATTATTAATTGTTCTACTTCTGACACAAACACGAACAAGCCAAAAAATATCAGAAAAAAAAAATTCACACTTTTATTCATTCAGACAAAAGAGCCAGCTTGGAATTTTTTTTTTAATTTCATAATTTCCTGCGTAGGCGGTTAAGGTTGAAGGTTCGTTAATGACGAAGTTGTTTACTCAGCATTCAATATAGCCACAATACAACTATTAATTAGCGATGAGACGCCAGAGAGCTACCAATTACCGAGTTCGGTCTCGTGTAGATCATTTGGGTCATTTCCTTCTGATTTATCCGCTGACGGGACTGTAATTGTCGTGTCACGCCCAAGGGTCTCATGATAAAGACATTAATATGATATCCACGTCCCGAAGTTCCATGTAGTCTTCTATGTAATCAGACCCGACGTCAATTTAGTCCTTGCATAGGAAAAAGCTCTTTATATATAAAAATAAAAATAAAAATATAATTGATCGAATTTTCCGGACCACTGAAGATGTCTAAATCTTCTGGACAGGAAATGCACAATGACAATTGTCAAGTACAACTGAATTAGACCACGAGAATAGCTGACCATTGGGACATCCAGTAGCTGGGACATCCGATTGAAATGTGTAGCTTGTGGAAAATTACGGACTACGGTAAGGAAATTCGCCCTGATTTTACCTCACTAGAGATTGACATTATTCTTGTCCTTGTCATCAATCTGGATTTTGGTTGGAAACAATTGCTGAGTTGTGGAGAGTAGTAATGAGAAAATTCGCCAATTAATCTTTAAATCGAACTTTTTTTATTGACTTGATAGCGAGTTTAGCTTAACGTGAGACAAAAGTAACATATTGAAGGCTCTAATAGCCGCCATAAAGTACAAAAAAGATAAAAAAAATTTCCAGGACCTTATTTTACCTCTGTATAATTTTTCACTTCGGAATAATTCCATCATTATACTCAACAGCGCGTAAATCTTTCTGTGTAGATTAGGTCTCCGAGCACACAGAATTTATATTTCGACGTAGAAAAATGCTAGATAAACAATTCAGTTTCACAGTAGAGCAAACAAAGTCCTGAGAGACGTATCTTCGTGTCCAAAACATGCCCAACATGAAAAAATCTACCATCAATCTGAGAACAAAATAAAAATCTCACTAGTCAGAAAAATAAAAAATGCCATTCTGCCATTTGGATGAGTATTTTTTTTTTTAATTTTACGAACTACCAAAGAAATTTAAAAAAATTATCAAAAGTCGGCAAGTAAAAGCTTAATCAGAAGATAATTATGTGAACTTTAACATTCATTTAATAGATTTAAGCTATCTTTTACGGCTAAGAAATTATTTTAAGATAAAGGCTCGAAATACATGTATTGGAAAATTTTTTCAAATTTTTAAAGTAGCAGAATTAATTCGAAAAATAATCAAAATTAGACGAATAATAGGAAAAATTAAAGGTAATTGCGTGAAATTTAAGATAAATTTGAGTTTTCTTTCACGGTTTGAAAATAATTTCCATAAAATTGACAGAATTGTAATTTTTTTGAAAATAAAAAAAATTTTCAAATACCCACAACTCGTAAACTAACCGGCCGATTTTGCTCATCTTCAAACTAGATCTTGGTATTGATCCACAGAATGAGCTCACAAAATTTCATGACGATCGGTTGAGAACTGTGGACGCAATTTTGCTAACATCGCGCGTTATATCACATATAAGTTTAAACTTTTGAGCCAATGCTATTTTTCGACATAACTCGATGAAATGAAACATTATGACAAAATTTTCCTAAAATTACAACATGAGACATAAAAAGTTGAATATTTCGATGAAATATTTATTTACCCGGTAAGTACCAATGTCAATTCAAAATTACTTACCTTCTTGGGTCTTTGATTCTGCACCGATTTCACTTCATCTGTCTGAATACATTCGATTGCTTTCCATTAAAAGACCTGCTAATGCTTTCTGTACAAAGACTCTTCGCAGCACAATAGTGCTACCGGCATTTAATCTAACCCTTTTCGGTGGTTAGAGCATAAAGTGAATCTCGCAAGCTCTCGAAAGAGCGACGTGGAAAAAGATAAAATTTAATATCGCCATTATCATTATAACGGGTTAAATATTGAACAAGATCTAATTATTAAAACCAATTAGATGGCGTATTGATTTTAATTGTACGATAATGAGAGGTCATCAGTTTAATTGCTTATCTCGGAAAATTTAATCAGGGTAAATCTGTAATATGAATTTTCCGCGAGCGTGCAAGAAACCATTTGCGATCACTTTATCGGCGGTCTTCTTCCTAGTTTAGTGTCTCCTCTAAAGTCTGATAAATTTGTGTCAGTAGAGCGACCGCTCGTTTATATTCCACTGGGATTAATTTCTGTTCAAGCTTTGAATATTGAGTTTTCACACGATTTACATTTACATTCAGTAATTTATTCAAAATTACATTTCTTCTTTTGTAATGTATAAACCTGACATTATTTATAATTATTTTATGTCGGTAGAAATTTTAATATTTATTGGTGTTAAAACGATTTTATTTATACAATCGTAATATATATTATATGTTTTAATTAAATTTTAATTATTGCAAAAGATGAAAAAGTTTCACTTATTTGTATGTCACTTTGATCGGAATTGGATGCAAATAATTAGATAAGTTGCACATGTACCAATCATCTAAAAGAAAAAAAAAGTGTAATTGGTTAAAAGCCATTTTTGATTGACAATTTGAAGATAAAATAATTACAGTCGCTAAAAGTGACCGGTCCAATGGAATAATTCCGAAGGCTGTAAATTCGACTTTTTGAGACGAGACTTCGTATAAAAAATAGTCCAACTATAATTTTTAAAGAATGTGTGATAATGATAATTATAAAAATTGATTTTGAATAAATAAGCTTACCTCTTTTTCAACTTTTTCATCCATTGTGCAGCGATCTATTAGATAATTAACCATAACCGGTGTTTCGGTGCTCTGAAAATATTCCAAGTATTAAAAAATGTTGATTATAAATTGAGAAAAAATTTATTTTGAAAAAAATAAGCAATTTTATAATAACAATTTATTTTTCTGCTGAACAAATAAAAATTTTTCTGACAATAATTTTTTTGCTAAAAAAAAAAATTTCCAAATTTAAAAAAATAAAATTTTAGATGAAAATTCACAAGTTATTTATCTAAAATTTTTTTTCCAAATTAAAAAAAAAGTTTTTTCAACAAAAAAAAAATTTTTGAAAAATTTTGGAACAAATAAATTTTTTTTAAAATAAATTTTTTCCCTCAGTGTAAAATAATAAAACTAATTTACCTCGTTAATGGTCTTAGTAACGTAATTGGTCAGTACAAAGATGGCAATATTCATCCAAACCACAATAGATAAATCGATCATCATTAAGAAATCAATATGATATGTTTTCAAGTATTGCAAAATAGTAGAATAAATAATAATTGTACTTGTTTGGCCCATGTAAATAATGACCTGCAAAATTTTCAGTCCAAAAAAATCAGAAACTTTTTGGGAAATTTCGCACAGTTTTATGTAAGCAAGTTTTAAGTTAACGATGTCGTAAAGCAAAGACCCACGCAGAAGTGACATTTTAGTGACGGACAATGTGTTGAGTGAATCTTCATAGCTTTTGATGTCACCTAGCTTAGCTAGAGTCGAATTGATACTTTTGAAGCGCTTGGTGATCGTGTCCAGCAGCATCGAGTATTGAAAAATTATCCAATTATAAATAAGAGTCGGAGAGAAGACAATCGGTATCATATATATTTCATGATAAAAACAAAAAATTATTATAAAAGTTACGGAAATCACTAGATTCGTTATGAAAATTAGATGAATCGTGTTGGAGTTGTCAACTTTGAAAAACGCGCACTTTTGCAGTCTTTCGTCGACATACTTTAACTGATTCAAAATTACTATCATCTTCTTTTGTCCAATTGTTAATATTACGATAAAGAAAATTAACAAGTTAAAATTAAAATATATCAAAAATTGTAACATTACAATGGAAAAGATTATTTCTGATGAATCTTCAGTTAAATAGTTGGTCTTCAAAACATACGCAAGCATTAGAACTGCCATCGTTATTAACAAAATGTTGTAGAACAATCCGAGGCATGAAAACTTGTAACTATTAGAGACTCTTCTATTTTTCGGATTTTTTACTGGAGGAGTATTTAGGCTCCAGGACGACAAACCCAATATCTTCAAAATAACGTGTTCAGCATAAGCCAGATTTCGGTGAAATGCTGAGTCGCGTTGGTTGAAATACATTTTTTTTTTATTAGATAACGTGCTCCGTTGGCTGAGAAACGTTCGTTTGCTGGTAACGGGTAGATAATGACGACTGAAAGGGCTGTGTAATGTTTGTACTCGGTTGCGTGATTGTTTGTAATTGTTCTTTTTTTTTCATTAACTTAACAGTATTGATAATCTGATCTATGCAAATGTATTTCTAAGTAATTGAATGTTATGTTGTGATAAATAATTTAAAAAAATGATAAAATACTTAATTTAATATGATAGATAATGTATAATTATTTTTGAAGCGGCTGGGATAGCCACGCGGCACGCGTCTGACTATGGTGATCATGATCATGATCACCTAAGCTAATCAGCATTTACTGTGGTTAATACTTGGATGGCTGTCCGCCTTGTCAGCGCTGGCTAGCGCGTAGATCTCTGTGCGCTAGAAGAGGAGACTAATGTTCCGGTAATCGATAATGAAAAGTTTCTTATCGATTACCGTGAACTTAGCCCTGCTCCGACTGTACTGGCATGGGTTTTCTTTGTGGTTTCACTGTGTCACTATTCCAAGAATCTAGGAAGAGGTGAGGAATAGGGCAAATGCAGTACAGAAAGCACAAGCCGGTCGACAGTTGCAAAAAATAAAGAATATGATAGTTAGTTGCACTATTAGTTCTATCCCAACAGAGTAACAAGTGTTTTTTTGCCTTCAACAAAGGTACAAAGTTGTTATTCTAATGACATAGACTGATACTGATCTTGATCCAGTGAGTTTATTATAAAACTTTTCAATTTTGTGCGAATGTATTACAAAAATTTTTAACTACAATAGTTTGAGTATTAATAACATAAATACAGTATGATATTATTTTTTAAATTGAATCTTATGTCAAAAAAAAAAAGTTTTTAATTTGGAGGTGTGCTAGTACGAAATTGGATGAGAATTATGAGATAAGTTGCGACTGTGCCAGCAATCTAAAAAAAAAAATATTGGATTGATTGGAAACAATTGATTACTGTCAATTTAGATATTCAAAACAATTAATTATACTCACGGTCGCTAAAAGTGAACGGTCTATTGAAATAATTCCCCAAGCGGTGAATTTGACTTTTCGAAATGAAAGCTCGCGCAGAAAGTTGATCAGCTTGAAACAAAATTTTTAATTAATGGTAACAAGCATTATTGATTGCTAAATTCATTTTATTCGTTAAATAAATTTACTTCTTTTTCAACTTTTTCATGCATCGCGCATCGACTCATCAGTGTGTTGATAATATTCGGCGTTTCTTCACTCTAAAAATTTTTTTCATTTGTTAAATTAAAAATTAACTTAATAAAATTCAAGTAAGAGTTAATATTATTCGTAATTAATCGAATAAGCTTATTTTAAGGATATTTTGGTCTAGAAGCTTCAATTTAAAGTAATTTTTGAAGTGCCGTAAAAAAATAAGACAATATTTTTAAAATTCATTTTTTAATAAGATATTTATTAATATTTAAAGAATGCAGAAAAAAAATTTTAAATTCAAAAAATTCAAAGTTAAAAATCTAGGAAAAAAAAAGATTATTAATTTAGAGTAAAGCCGATACTTATCTTGAGTTTCTCGAATTTTTTAAAAATAGTTAACATTGAAATTTGAGGATGAGGATAGTTCATACGGTAGAAAAGTCTATAATGAAGACTTACACCAAATTTCAAATGATTCGGTTCAGTAGAATTTGAGAAATTGTGAATATCGTTTTAAAAAAGACAGTTTCAAGAAAAACGCGTTTAACGTTTAGCGTACCGTTTCTGAAAAACAGCCAAATCTTCGAAAATGATTTGAATTTTCTAAAATCCTCCAGAAGAAATATTATTAAAGGGTTAAACTTTGGAAATATGAAAAAAAAAAAATCAATTTTTTCAATTTCTAGACCAGAATACTTCCTTAACACATACCTTATTTATTGTTTTATTAACATATGTCGTAAGAATAACAATCTGAAAGACCATCCACAGTACAAATACGATGTCTTTGATAAATAGCAGCAAATGGAAATCTTTTGATTCGTAATAAGCCACCAACATGAAGTACAAAATTAATATCGTTGACGTTCCGTGGTACATAAATACTTTCAAAAAAGATAGCCCATAGAAGTCAGAAATGTTATTGCAAATATCACACAATTTGTTGTAAGTATCCTTCATATTAATCACATCGTAGAGCACTGACTCGCGCAGAAACACAAGTTTGGTGGTGAACAGCGGCTCCGATGCTTCCGGATTAGCTTTTATCTCTCCCAGCTTAACGATATTTAGATTGATGAATTTGAAGCGTTTTTCCATCATGTCTAACATGATTGTATATTGGACTATCACCCAGCAGTAGAGAAACGCGGGCCAGCACCGCAGCACAGCTAACCAAAATGATTGGAGAAAAAAGAATTGAAGACATATCAGAGTGCTACAAGTGATCAGGTGTCCAAGGAAGATCAAGTTAATTATTATGTCCCCATTTTTCGCTGAATTAAATGTATACTTCTGCAAACTTTTGTCGATTTTGATAATCTCATTAAAGATTCCGATCATGTCCTTCTGTCGACAAGTATAATTCAAGAATACCGAACTCGATAATAGCACAGCGAAGTATTGCAAGTTCATCATAGTTGATGGAGTCACCAACGAATCGACTTGTGCTTGAACAGAGTTGTGCTGATGACAAAAGTACGAAGTCATTAAAAATACAGAAGTTGTCAGTAGAACATTGTACAACAATCCAAGGTACGAAAATTTGCAGATGGTAGTTTTTGCGGTTTGATTTTTGGACTGCTTCGTAACAAGATTAAATTTCCAGGGTGCTAGTCCCAGTATTTTGAAGAAGATGTACTTAACGTAGATTAAATTCCGCTGGTGAACTGAGCCGTATACACTCTGATACATTTTTAAGAAAATATTTTGCGTAGCTTTTGCGCGACCTACACTGGGTAAAAGACTGACGAAGACTAGTTGAATGATATCGATTCGGACAATTTCTATGCACTTGGTCGCGTGAATGCTAGTTGTATTTTTCAGCTTAACTGGGGTGATAATCAACCTTGTTAATAAAGTTATAGTCGTTAATTATTCAAGTAAACGATAAAAATAAGCTCATGAGTAAACAATAATTGTTTAAAGGTGTGCTTCTGCGGAATTATATTAAATTAATTATATAGGCCGATATCGTACTAGCTATCTAATTAAGAGGGCTTGAAAGTAATTTACTAATATTTTGCTGTTCATAAATTCAAAAGTTTCATTTTCGAAAATAATGAGTGTTTCTTAAACATATTGATGTTAAAATATGAATAATTTTTTTTTTTTTTTTTTTTTTTTTTTTTAAAAATTAAGAAAAAAAAAAAAAAAAAAAGTACTAACTTTACTACAGACTTTAAAGTCGTTCGTAATTTCGCAGTCTTTAGGATGTTAATCGTAGCTGTCGATAACACATTTAAATACACCGTATTAAATGTTATTATTATTATTAAATATTGTTTTTATTTTTTCATTACTTATTTTTATTATTTTACTTGCTGATTATTTATTATATATTATTTATTGTTATGCGAATTTTGTTTCAGTTGAAATTAATTAAACTCACGGAAGCTAAAAATGAACGGTCTAGTGAAAAGATTCCCCAAGCTGTGAATTTGACTTTTTGAAATGCCAGCTCGCATCTAAAGTTAATCAGCTGAAAAAAGAAACTTTCAATTAATGATAACTAGCATTACTGATCGGAATTTCAAGGATTGAATTAATAAATTACTTCTTTCTCGACTTTTTCGTCCATCGCACATTGACGGATTAATTTATTGATAACATTTGCCGTTTTTTCAATCTGTAAGATCGTCCATTAAAAATTGATCATTAAAAATGAACATAGATGGAGAAAACTCACCTGAATTATTGTCCTAGTCACATACGAAGTCAACACAGTAGTTTGGAATGCAAACCATACTACAATAACTCCGTAAGTAAAACATGATATCAAATCTAATTTAATCATTCCCATGAAAAACACTAACAGAAAGTATGAAACTATTAACGTAACCAATATTCCGTTATGCGCCATGCCTGCTAAAATCGTGAAACCGTAAAATTCGGAGACATCTTCACAAATTTCACACAATTTATGGTACGTATGCCTGATATTTACGACATCATGAAGCGCTGGCCTGCGTTGAGCCGCAAGTCTTTGGAGAGAAAACGCCGGGGACAGTTTTGAATCTTCTTCAATGTTGCCCAGCTTCATGATGCTTGAGTTTAGGAACTTGAACCTTTTCTGGATCATATCCAAAACAGCATTGTGTACTGCATCATTACCCAGCAGTAGAAGGTCATTGCACCACATCTCAGCAAAGTTTTAAAAAATGGATGTGGTAGATAACATCCCAGTGTAACAAGAACAGCGCAGATTAGGATGTTGAAAATGAATATCAAACTAATGATAACATTTCCGTTTTCAGATGAATGGAAAGCGTACCTTTGCAGAGTTTGGTCGATATTGTTCATCTTGTTGAAGATTTTAATCATTTTTTGCTGCCGGAATGTGTAAGTTGTGATGTGTGAGAATCTCCACACTGTGAATTTAGTATTTCTGCCTCTAGAAGCTTTCGCTGAAAAATTTAGTGTCCAGGGTGACAACCCGAGTACTTTGAAGAAAATGAATTGCTCGAAAAACAAATTTCGTTGATGCACTAAGCTGTATGCATTGAGGTACATGTTTTAGAGTTACTAGAGACGTTTGACACTCCGAACTGAATGACTGACGGATCGAGACTAGTTTGGTGCAATCGATTGCAAAAATTTCTGCGTATTATGTAACATGCTTATTAAAATGTTATCTTAATGGCGTATATGATCAGTTAATTTAATGGTGAGATACGTTACAATTGCACCAGACATCTAGAAAAATAACATTTCAATAAAGTTGATTAAAATATCTTCAATTTAGTGAACGTGAAAAAATTAATAATAATTTTTTAATTGATTTTAAGTCGTGAATTATTGTGAAGGCGTGCTCATACGGAATTGTATGAGAATAATTAGATAAGTTGCAATTGTACCAGCGGCCTAAAAAAAATTATTTCATTACTGTAATTATAACTTTTAATGAATTTAAAATTTTTAAAAAGGATTCAAACTTACGCTTGCTAAAAATGAACGATCTATTGAAATTATTTCACAAGCTGTGAATTTTATTTTTCGAAATGTAAGCTCGCGTAGAAAGTTAACCAGCTAGAAATTTATAAATTATTTAGTAAATAGGATTATATTATAGGATGCAATTCTGTCAATGAAAATAAATTTACTTCTTTTTCGACTTTTTCATGAACCATACTTTGATTCATCAGTGTACTGATAATAATTGGCGTTCTTTCACTCTGGAAATTTCGTAAATCAAAAATTAAAAAACTGATTTGATGAATAACTGCACAGTAAAAAATTTTGCGTCATTGCGTCAAAAAATGTTATGTTAAAAATTTTTATGTTGAATGTTTAGCACTTTTATGTGTAAATTAAACACTTATTTTGATAAATCAACACACAAAAGGGTTAAATATTTAACACAAAATTTTTTGACGTAACAACGCAAAATTTTTTACTGTGAGTGCTACTCACCTCTTTTAATATTAATGAAACATAAGTAGTGAGAGCAATTAATTGAAACACTGTCCAAAGTATAAACACGCTTTCATTGAAACACATGATCAGAGGTAATTCAATTTGTCCGTAAAAAGACAATAGTATGAAGTACGAAAGAACAATAACACCACTTCCGTTGAACATGATGACAACCAGAACTGACTCTCCGTAAAAACAAGCAATGTCTTCACAAATTTCACACAGGTCTTTGTAAGTGTGCTTGATGTTAATGACTTCATGAAGGATCCGTTCATATAAAATTGATGGTTTAATAAAAAACATCGGCCGTGATTTTTCTAGATCCACTTCTGCTGGTCCCAGCTTCATGATATATGAATTGATGAACTTCAATCTTTTTCTGACCATATCCAGTAAAATCGTATACTGCTCTATGACCCAGCAGAAGAG
This sequence comes from Cotesia congregata, assembly GCA_905319865.3. Taxonomy (NCBI): domain Eukaryota; kingdom Metazoa; phylum Arthropoda; class Insecta; order Hymenoptera; family Braconidae; genus Cotesia; species Cotesia congregata. Next base: position 21,588,766 of record CAJNRD030001123.1, on the reverse strand, counting down.
AATCCAGGGAGCGACTCGCAGTAGAGTTTCGAAATATGACGGCAAGAATAATCCCACTGACAGGAAGAAAACGCTAATTATCAAGTGCAGGATGAAAATCAAATTGATAATAACGCTGTCGTTTTTAGATGAATTGCAATTCTTTATAAAGGTGTATTTTTGTAATATAAGGTCCACATTGTAGATTTTGTTCAAGACGATGATCATTCGCTTCTGTCGCACAGTGTAAATTATGAAAATTAGGCTCATCACTAGCAGGGATAACAATTGAAAGGTTATCATCCTTGAATGCGTCACTAAAGCATCGGCTAATGGTAGCGCGGTGTAACGCTGATAAAAAGTAAACACAGATAATGAAATTGCAAGTATTATCAATAATATGTTGTAAAAAGAACCAAGGTACGAAAATTTGCAGAATTTTATTCTTCCATTACGATTTTTGGGGAGCTTTTCTGGGAAACTAACCGTCCAGGGTGATAGTCCGAGTATTTTGAAGAAAACATGTTGAGCGATGACTAAATTCCGATAATGGATCGAACTGTATAAATTTTGATACATTTTTAAGGCTTTTTCCGGCGACTGCACTCGTTAGAAGACTGATGAAGACTAAAAGACTCGTTAAATTAAATGAAATTTAGAAAATTTCTATGTACTGAGTCGCGTGAATGCTTGCCTTATTTTTCAAGCTTAACTGTGTTGATGATCGGCTTGGTGATAAATTAATTTTTATCGACTAACCACTCAGAAAAATAGTTGCAAGGACACTCGAGAAATTAATTAGGATAATTACATATGGTGTAATCGTACGGAAAATCTAGAAAAAAATATAATTCTTCCATTCGATCGTATACTGACGTAAATCTCTCGGAAATCATCTTCAAGTAGTTTTAATGTAATTTATTAGTTTGGAAAGTTTGAGTGATTCTATTGCAGGTTATTTTTAAGTTGTGAAGCTCGAGAGTACTTAACAATTGATGGATAAGTTTAGTGCAGTTTCATTGATTGTAACTACTACGGGAATTGATCGCGTGAATATATATTTTTCTTTTTCATGTGAATAATTGCTCTGATATCATGCATGTAGAAAAAAGTATCAAGTTTTATAATTGTTTTGTATTTCATTAAATATTTAAAATGTTTACAGAATTAGAAATTCATTTAGATAGATATTATAATATCTATTGTATACATCTTTGTAAAGCTGAATTATAATGAGTTGAATTATAAAAGTAGCAATTTAAAAATAATATATTGGATAAAAAATAATTTTTATAACTTTTTTGAAACCCACATCAGTGCAAAGCAGAAAAATCTAACTCAAGTCAAAGTAGTTTTTGTTTTTAAATACATTTTGTTGAATCAATAAGAAGAGTTCTCCGACTTCGAATTATTTATAACTGTGTCGGTTGTAGTCTTAGAACGATATTGTAAAAGAATGATGAAATACGTCACAATTGTGCTGGTAATCTGAAACAAAAAATAAATTTGTCCAAGAGAAAAAGTTATTATCAAACTAAAAAAAATCATTAAGGGATAGATTGCACTTACAGTTGACAAAAGTTTACGATTTAGCGGAAAAATACCACATGCGACAAATTTGAGCTTCCGGTGAATTATATCGTGAGAAAATTTGGATAACTGGAATTTTTTATTAAGTTAGCACACTTTAATATTTGTTAATATTAATTTAAACAGTTACTTTTTTTTCGACTATCTCGTCCATGGCGCATTGGTCCATGTGTATATTGATAATATCTGCTGTTTTTTGGCTCTAGAAAAAGTCAAAATTTTCGATACAAAACAATAGGTTTGTTAAGAAAATAAAATGTTTATTATACCTCTTCCTCTGTTGAAGCGATAAAAACAGTAAAGAGAACGAAACTGTAAGCTATCCACAGTATCCATGTTGCATCCGTAACATAGCTTATAACGAATTCAAAATCATTGTTTAATGAAAAAGTCAAAACATACGCGACTATCACACTAAAAATACTACAATCAATAATTAAAAATAACATAATCACTCCATAGAAGTTGTTAATTTCGTTGCAAATTCTGCATAACTCGATGTAAGCATGTTTTATAATGTCAATTTCATGAATAAGTAATTGCTGCAATAAATCGTAATATATTGCGGATAATCGTCCTGACATAGAAGTATCTTTCTTTTTGACATCAAGTTTGGATAGAACATGGTTTATCATTTCAAATCGTTTTACAATTTTTTCCATTAGAAGTGTGTATTGCGTTAATATCCAGTTATTAAGAAAAGCCGAAATTTGTTCTTGAAATATTTCTAGCGAAGGAGTGATGTAAAATACAAAACATCCATAGAAAATGCTTACGAAAAAGTTTATCAAAAAAATACTTCGGTTAGTTTGATATTCGTAAGCCCCGCACTTTACCAGTTTTTGATCAACGTCTTTCAATTTATTAAAAATCTTTATCATCACTTTGTTATTTATAACGTACATCAACAACATTCCACACACAAAAACCATATCAATCGAAAATAAAATTAAATTTGCCGGTTTGGTAATAATACCATCGGTATGGACTCCAGATACTGGAATAAACTTAACGTAAACAGTTAAGCAGACCAATGAAATTATCAATGAAATATTGTACAAACATCCTACTAACGAAAATTGACACTCGTAATCCGGAACATCGAAGCTACGATTCTTACGGAGCATTTTCAAAACATTTAGTGTCCATGGCGACAGCCCCATTATTCTAAATATGATATTTTGAAAAATAACCAAAGTTTTATCATACACTGAATCATATTTATTGTAATACATTGTTTCACACTTAACGATTATAAAATAAATATTTTCTATACAGAAAAAAATTCCATGAACTGATCCAAAGTACAACTTTGCAGGATCAACACGCGATGAAAACTAGTGATGAGTGTTTGAATGTCAATTGATAGGTCCTGTGCGATTTGGTCGCGTGAGGGTTAATTTTCATAATTACTAGCTCATTATCCCGTACACAGTTTTATCTTAGTTGGCTCTAGTACAAATTGATTTATTTATTTATTTTTAAAAAGCATCAACTTTTGTAATTGTTCTGTATTTTATTTAATATTTAAAATGTTTACAGAATTGAAAATTCATTTAGATAGTTATGCAGAGTTCAATTATAATAATTTTAATTATAAAAATAGCAATTTAAAAATAATGTATTGGATAAAAAATAATTTTTATGACATTTTTAAAATCCACATCAGTGCAAAGCAGAAAAATCTAACTCAAGTCAAAGTAGTTTTCGTTTTTAAAAATATTTTTTTGAATCAAGAAGATTTCTCCGACGACGAATTATTTATTACTGTGTCGGTTGTAGACTAAGAGCGAAATTGTAAAAGAATAATGAAATACGCCACAATAGTGCTAGTGATCTGAAACAAAAAATAAATTTGTTCAAGAGAAAAAGTTATCATCAAACTAAAAGAAATCATTAAGGAATAAATTGTACTTACAGTTGGCAAAAGTTTACGATTTAGCGGAAGAATACCACATGCGATAAATTTGAGCTTCCGCTGAATAATATCGTGAGAAAATTTGGACAACTGGAATTTTTTATTAAATTAGCACACTTAAGTATTTGTTAATATCAATTTAAGCAGTTACTTTTTTTTCGACTATCTCGTCCATGGCGCATTCGTCCATGAGTATATTGATAATATCTGCCGTTTTTTGGCTCTAAAAATAATCAAAATTTTCGATACAAAACAATAGGCTTGTTAAGAAAATAAAATGTTCATACGTCTTCCTCTGTTGAAGCAATAAAAACAGTAAAAAGAACGATATTGTAAGCCATCCACAGTAGCCATATTGCATCCGTAACATCGCTAATATCGAATTCAAAATCATTGTGTAATGAAAAAGTTACAACATACAAGACCATCACACTCATAAAACTACAATCAATAATCAAAAATAACATAATCACTCCATAGAAATTGTTAATTTCCTGGCAAATTCTGCACAACTCGAAATGAGCATTTTTAATTTCATGAATAAGTGATTGCTGCAATGAATTGTAATATATCACGGATAATCGTCCCGACCTATAAGTATCTTTCTTTTTGACATCAAGTTTGGATAGAGCAAGATTTATCATTTTGAATCGCTTTAAAATTTTTTCCATTAAAAGTGTGTATTGCGTTAATATCCAGCAAGTGAGAAAAGCCGAAGTTTGTTCTTGCAGCCATGCTAGTGATAGGTTGTCGTAAAATACAAGAAATCCATAGCAAATGCTTACGAAAAAGTTTATCAAAAAAATACTTCGGTTAGTTTGATATTCGTAAGCCGCGCACTTTACCAGTTTTTGATCGACGTCTTTTAATCGGTTAAGAATCTTTATCATCACTTTGTTATTTATGACGTACATTAATAACATTCCACACACAAAAGCCGTATCAATCGAAAATAAAATTAAATTTACCCGTTTGGTAATGAGACCATCAGTATGAACTCCAGATACTGCAATAAATTTTACGTAAACAGTTAGACAGACATGAGAAATTATCAATGAAATATTGTACAAATATCCTACTACAGAAAATTCACACTTGTAATCCGGAACATCCATGCTACGATTTTTACGGTGCATTTTACAAACATTTAATGTCCATGGCGACAGTCCTATTATTCTGAATATGATATTTTGAAAAATAATGAAAGTTTTATCATACACTGAATCGTATTTATTGTAATACATTGTTTCACACTTAACGTTTTTGAAATAAATATTTTCTGTAGAGAAAAAAAATTCCATAAACTGAAGTACAACTTTGCAGTGTCAACACGCGATGAAAACTAGTGAAGAGTGTTTGAATGTCAATTGAAAGGTCCAGTGCGATTTGGTCGCGTGAGTGTTTATTTTCATAATTACTAGCTCATTATTCCGTACACAGTTTTATCTTGTTTGGCTCGAGTACGAATTGATTTATTTATTTATTTAAATTGATCATGGAGCTTTTACTTTCTGTGACCATATATCAGTAACTACAATGTTTTATATACAGAAAAAAAAATTTATCCAAATCAAGTAAATCATTTTGGAGAATTTCATCTTCTTGATTTGAGTTAAAAAATTCTTAAACTTTTCACTTAAATTTTTCTTGATTTAAGTAAATTTTATTTAATTCGAGAATTTTTTGTCTTGATTAAAGACAATAAAACTCTTAAAAATTTTTTTTTTCGTTCGAGAATTATTCTTTCGATGCAATTGAAAATTTTTTTTAATTTCTGTGAGACTAACTAAAACTAATGTTTTATATTTAATGGGCTTATTCTATATTTTCTTTTGTGTACGCTTTTGTATGAGTTGAGACCATTGTTGTGGGATTATATTGAATAGAAGTGGACGATTCTGGTGGTGCGCTTACACGGAATTGAATAAGAATTATTAAATAAGTTGCGACGGTACCGGCAAGCTAAAAAAAATTAGCAAGAATTATTAAAAATAATTATTAATAGCTAATTTAGAAAATTTGATTGCTTGACTCACAGTCGCTAAAATTGAACGGTCAAGTGAAATTATTTCATAAGCTGTGAATTTTATTTTCCGAAATGAAAGGTCACGTAGAAATTTAAGCAGCTGCAAAGTAAAAATTTATAAATAAAAACAAAAGAGCGTTATTAAGCAATTAATGTGAATAAATTTACTTCTTTTTCGACTTTATCATCCATTCTATTTTGACGAATAAGTGCATTAATAATGTTCGCTGTCTTTTTACTCTGAAATGAAGCGTTAATTTATACTTCAAAAATGATAAAATTTTGAAAAAGTAACCCACCTGTTCAATTGTTTTATCAACATAAGTTGTAAACACAACAATTTGGAACATCATCCACAACACACATATTCCATGAGACATAAATTTTATAAAAATAAAGTCCTTTGAATTGAAAAAACGAAGCAACGTGAAGTACAAAATAAATATTGTTACTGTTCCATTGTGCAAGATAACTCCCAAAATTATTAACCCATAAAAATCGGCAACGACTTTGCATATTTCATACAAGTTGTTGTACGCATGCTTGAGATTCATCACATCAAAAATTACCGATTCGTACAAAAATGACAATTTGGTGATAAATAATCGCTGGGATAATTCTGAATTTTCTTTTAAACTGCCCAATTTTGCGATACTCAAATTGATGTATTTGAATCTTTTGTTAATTACATCCAATATGATCGTATATTGCACCAGGAACCAACAAAAAAGAGTCGTAGGAAAGCATCGCATTAGTGCTTCCGAAAATGAAAATAGATACAATTCCAACGAGACAAGAACAACAGATAGCAACAGATTTATAATGAATATCATATTAATGATTACATCATCTCTTGAAATGTTCCATCCGTATTTTTCCAATCTATAGTCGACGTTATTGATCCCGTTGATGACACTAATCATTTTCTTCTGTCGCAATGTGTAGACTAAGAAAAGGACACTCGACTTTAGTATGGCAAGGTATTCCATTAATCTCACCGTCGACAACGTCACTAATGCATCATGTTCTCCTTGAATAACACTTCGACGATGAAAAGCGTAAACACCCGATATAGTTATTAAAATTGCTAAGAAAATATTGTAAAGTGATCCGATGAAGGAAAATTTACAGAGAGTGATTTTGAAATGCCGGTTTTTTGGCAACACTGCAGAAAGATTTAGTGACCAAGGTGACAATCCGAATACTTTAAAGAAATAGAATTTAGAAATCATCAAATTTTGATTATCCTTTTTGTATGAATTCCGATACATTTTTAGAATTTATATGTAAAGTTTTGAACAACTTCCACTCCGTGCTTGACAAAAGCTAGAAAAAGACTAATTTAATGAGATCGATTGTGATAATTTCTGCATACTCGGTCACGTGATAACTTGCGTTTTCATTATAAGGTTAACTATGTTGATAATCAAGCTATTAGTGGAATTATAGTTATAATTTATTTAAAAAAGATAAACGATCAACGATTACATCGGAATTCTTTTAGAAAAACACCAATTATTTATATGCTTTATGACAGCATCTTGAATCGATCGAAGTACGTGCACAGAATGAGAAAATGTGCAAGCAATATAAAAAATCTCGACCACATTCTATTTTAGTTTATATTCATTCGAAAATTTTGAACATGGAATTTAAAATCATGCTGTCGTAATGTTCACAATGTATTATTATTCATCATTCATTTTCGATCATGGCTTAAATCGAAGCTTATCGCAGATTGGGTAATGATGCACTTGAGATATTTTTTAATTAACTATATTACGATCAATGCACAGTGATCAATTAATGTAGAAAGTTGTATAAAAAATGATTAAAAATATTCTATTTACGCAAATTAGTCGCTCATGACATCGGTAGTGTGAAAATGTGCAAATAAGTCGGTAGTATGTCAGGTCCTTTGATATTATTATCAGTATTGGATTTTCTAGTATTTTGTGCTTGTACATCGAAATGTCGTCATCAATTCAAATAAAGCTTGGAACAATGTACATTCGCGCAATGGAACGCGAGTCGTGTGGGTAACATTCCTGTTCATTGTGTTCATTTCCAGCGTCACATATTTGAGAAGAGGTACTTTGATTTAATGATACTGCGTTTATCACTGTTGAGTGATACAAAGTATCAAATCAACAAGCAAGTGTATCGATTAATTAATAACAGAATTCCTTTTAATAAATCAACTAGCAGTTTTTTAGTCTAAACGTCCATCAATCATCAGAAGCAATTTAATTTATAAAATGCAACAACATAAAAGTAGTGTTGGTTGCGACATCGTTGAGTTAACACCAATAATTTTGAAAAGGCAGAAATGAATTTTGATAAAAATTAACATTTTGATTCTGTATTGCGGTACTTGATGTTTTTGCAACATATTTTGTTCAGAATAGTTGGATTGTTGCCTTGGACAATGAATCAATCATTTAATGTTCTTGTCAATCATAATAACAGTGATAAACTTTGCCGATTGTCATTCCTAGGATTGGGTTACAGTTTCTTATTGTTTTCAGTGATAATAATTTTGAGTGTTTACAAGTTAATTGAATCTCCGTCAGTTCAAATCCAAGCTGACTCGATGTTAACGGCAACTTTGACGACTAAACTAGAGTTCATCACCCAACTAGGTGTACTTTTGATCCCCATAATTTTCATCTGCCGGCAAACGTTGATGACGAGTGTCATCAATCGATTGGCTGATGTAGATGAAAGACTGAAGAGATGCCCGGGTTATGCTATTGAGAGCAATTTAACAGCTGTTATTGTATTCGTCGTACACCTTGTGTTGATTTCTAGAGTGGGAATATTGATAGGACAATACCATTTGCCGCTGGTGTTAATTCGATTTTCCCCGGGCATTATTGCCAGTTGGTCTGTCACTCAATTTTCCACCCTGCTGATTTTGATCACCAAGAGGATCAAAAGGATTAATACAGCTTTAGTAAAATTGGGAGGAAACATCAGAAACAATCAAGCCCAATCACGAAGTTTGTCAATTTTATGCGAACTGATGGTTCACGAGATTAAAAATTTGAAAAACGGGTTCGTTGAACTTTTTGAAGTTTGTGAAGACATCAAAGATTTCTACGGGCTCCCGGTTTTAATCGTTATTATCTACTACGGCTTGCAAGGTATACTGGTGTCGTATTTCGCTATTTCGTCGATGATCCAAGGACAATCACACACCACAACAATGCATTTGCTCAACGGAATGCGCTTGTTGTTGACGGCCTTTGTATTTACTGTATTGACGTCTAGTGTCACGAGTACCGTCAGAGAGGTACAATAACATATCATGCGTTCAATAGTATAACATTGATTAAATTTATCTTTCGGTGATTGTACTGAATTGAGTAATTAATTTTTCAGAGTCTAAAAACGGCAAATATTGTCCACCTTCTCATAGATCGATATCCAATGGATCAAAAAATTCAAGACTACGTGGGTGAATTTTTTTGACTAACTACTTAAACACTATTCATGGATAATATCAATTGAATTTATGATTATAGTTGTTGAAATTTTCGCATCATCTTGTACATTTAAAATTTAACTTCACAGCGTGTGATATTGTTCCGCTTAATCGCTCCTTTTTAGCAGTCGTAAGTAGCTGTTTTTTTTTTTTTATTCTTTATAAATTTAAATATGAAAATTTCAAGTTTATCATTTCGATCATTAATTTCAGATTGTTGGTACAATCGCAACTTATTTAATAATCATCTTCCAATTCCGTATCAGCGCGCTGCTATAATTTTCTTTCTACAATTGATTAACTTGCGTTTTTTTATTGTACTTGTGGAAAATATTTTGTGAAAAGAGTATTTTAAATAGTAGTATAAATAAAATATAACTATTGGGATTGAAAAGCTAGTCATTAAAAGTTCTCGTCAAACCTATCATTCGTCAATCGGATTGCCAACTAAAATGGATAAAAATAATCAATCACGCGAATAAATGGTGCTTATTCATCAGATAACTTTCAAGATCCATTAGTTTTAAAAAGGACTTTCTGAAACCTATTTTGAACAAATGCTGATGTTAAGAAAATTTTTATTCTATAAATCGAGTTACAATCCACACGTATCAATTAAAAAACTACAAATTATGCATACAATAGAACAAGAAACACTTTAAAATAGTTTTTGTAGTTACAATTTTGCACTTAAAAATTTTATAAATAATTTGCATTGAGTTTAAGAGCAAAATAAACTTAAGGTTTTTGTTTGACAGCATCTGCTGGATGAAATTCTAACATGATGATAAGATACGTCATAACAGTGCCGACGATCTGGAAGAAAAAATGAATTTTTCGAATTGAAGTTATTTTAGAATGATAAAAAATAATCAGTGGATAAATTCTAATTACCGTCGACAAAAGTGTGCGATTAAGAGGAAAAATTCGACAAGCAATAAATTGGACTTTCCGATGAAGTAGATCGAGTGAAAAATTGAGCAACTGTAATTGAAATCAGTTAATGAAGCATTTCAACGTTCTAATTAGTAAATTGTCTAACTCGATTTTAGAGAATCTTCCATTTGTACGAAAATACAATTAGTTCGAAATTTATTATCACTTTAGAAAACCATTTAATATTTAATAGAGGTATCATATTTTGGTTAGGATCATTCAAATAATTTATAATTGAACTATTACTACATCAAATTATTAAAAAATCACCCTATAAAAAATAAAGAGTTAGACCAATTGCGAATTAGACCGTCGATTTGGTTATTTTTTATAAAAGAGTTTCATGCGCTAACTTTTTTTTCGACAATCTCATCAATGTTGGACTGATCCTTGCGTATGTTGATAATGTTGGCCGTTTTTTGGCTCTAAAAAAATGAAAAGTCTCAATAAAAAATAACAAACTCAGGAAAATTTAATCTCTATATCTCTTGCTCTGTTTTAGAAATTCAATATATTGTTTATAAATTTTTGGGATTGTCTCCATGGACATTGGATAATTATCTACTTTTACGAAAAAAGAATCAAGGCAATAATAAAAAAAGTGTGCAAATTTTCATGGATTGGATCGTTGTACAATTTTTTGGTGATTTTGATTATTGTAATAGCAGATTTGTATGATCGTTTCGCTGGGTATGAATTTAAATACGATGATCAAAGTGATGATAAAGACAAAAAGAGTATTATGATTTTGAACCAACGCCAATTTACGACTCATTGCTATCCAAAAAGGAAATGATTACAACAATTGGACTTTGCTCAATTGTGTTTTTCTATATTTGTAAGCAGAGATCAATTATTGATGCCATCAATCGTTTGAATTTGATAGAGAAGAAATTGAAGAGTTGCGATAAATTTGAAATAAAATACATTTCAAGCTACGTTATTTTTATCGTAAATTTGATCTTTTCTAGTGGAAATATTTTGACAAAATCACAATAGACAATCCTACAAGAGAAATCTTAGTCAAAACGCCGCCTCCTGTGATCAGCAGTTGGACAATCATTCAGTACACTTTACTACTGATTGACATTGAAGAAAAGTTCAAAATTGTAAACTTGAAAATTTCTAGAATGACCAGATATGAGTCTATCTCTAATAATGTTGAAGTAATCAAAAGTACTTATAAAGAATTGTGCGACGTTTGTGAAGAAATAGCTAATTTTTATGGAATACCTGTTTTGGCTGGTATATTATATTTTGGTGTAGAATGCCTGTATATTTTACAATTCATATTTACGTCTTCTCTCCAAAAACCACCTCCTGGATTCGAAGACTATTTTTTCGACTTCTCAAACTTTCTATGGGTGATTTTCTTATTTTTGGCGTTAACTTCAAGTGTCTCAAGGACAGCCAGCGAGGTACAGTTCGATTTTATCTAAATGAATATCGCTTCTAATGAATCATCATACCTTTTTTAGAGTAAAAAAACTGGAAAACTCATTAACTTGCTCGCAGATCAATGCCCCTTGAACTCAAAAATCAAAGAACAAGTAAATAGTCTACTTTTATTCATCCTCATGATGAGTAAATTAATAATTTTTGAACTTTGTAATTTTAGATGGTCAAATTTTCAAAAGATCTTCTTCACTTTAACGTCAAGTTTTCTGCATGTGGAATTATACCACTAGATCGTACGTTTTTAGCAATTGTAAGTCCCCAAAAATTTCCGTATTTTTAATAAAAATAGATTTTTGATGTTCAAAAATATTTCTTCAGGTAACTAGTACTGTCGCAACATATTTCGTGCTTTTCATTCAAACACTGGGGGTCGATAGCTAATTATTCCGAGCATTCAAAGAAGAAAACAATTTTATTTTTAATTTTTGAATTGATATCAAACGATATAACATCAATTCGTAATTGTCCGATGAATTACATCTCCTTCAATTATTTAAATATACTTTAACTATAGAGTGCAAACTGCATCATAATTGCTGTGTAATTAATTATAAATATTCCAAGTAATCATATTTCTTATCGATCAGATTGCCAGCATTTTGATGCAAATGGAAAAAAGTAATCGATGATATATAATTTTTATTCAAAGCGGCAATTATTTGAATTAGTATTAATTGCGACACTCTAAAACCAGCACGCTTATTTGAAATATTAACTTTTGAAAATGCAGCCTATAAATTTTGTCAAAACGACGACTAAATCAAACAATAGAGTGTATCGATTTTTTCCATTGATTCAACACTTTATTTACAAAACTGTAGGAGTGTCACCATGGATATTGGACACTTCTGAGAACTATCAAAATAAAGAAGTAGTTTCTAAATTTTCATGCTTTGGATCTCTATACAATGCTTTCGTGATTACGTTAATTGTTTTATTTAAATGCTATTATGTAATTAATGGTTCTACAGATAATGATCGAACTGACAACGATGAAGACAAAAAAAAAGATGACACAGTTGACATTTTAGACAAATCTCAATCTGTTTTTAAAACCCTAATACATTGTTACTTTACATTTTTCGGCAGAAATCTATGGTCAGTGTCATCAATCGTTTGATCATAATTGACAGAAAATTGAATCAATGCACAAAATTTGAACCAAACAGAATTTCAAGCTACCTCATTTTTCTAGTAAATATTGCAATTTCCTGCGGCACAATACTAATGGTCGCATCGAATTCGTCCGTAAAAATAGTGATAAGCGAAAATATTCCAACTATTATCAGCAGTTGGGTTATTATTCAGTACACTCTGCTATTGATTGTCGTCGAGGAGCGGTTCAAAATAATAAATTCAATAATTTACAAAATGGGCGACTTCGCAAGTGACAGTACTCGAAAACCAACGTTACTGCTGATTGATGTATCCATCTTGCGTGATTCTGTCTGTCAGAATATCGATATTATGATGAAGAACGCTTACGTGGAATTGTGCGATATTTGTGATGAAATCACCGATTTTTTTGGAATACCGGTATTGATTAGCATAATGTACTTCAGTCAAGTGGGTATATACATTTTATACGACCTAATGATACCATCTCTTAAAAAAGAACCTAACGAGTTTGCATTTTATTCCACCATTTTAATTCGTATTGTGTGGACCGTGTTTTTATTTTTGGTATTAACTTCAAGTGTTTCGAGAACTACCAGTGAGGTACAGTTCAATTTTATCTCAATCAACATCACTTGAAAGAAATTATCATTAATCGCACTTTTTCTTCTAGAGTAAAAAGACGGGAAAAATTATTAGCCTGCTTACAGATCGATGTCCCATGAATCCAAAAGTCAAAGAACAAGTAAAAACTAAACTTTTATTCGTCACAAATTGAGTTAGTAATTTTTGAGCACTCGAATTTCAGATGACCAAATTTTCAAATGATCTTCTGCATTTTGACGTCAAGTTTTCTGCATGTGGGATCGTACCATTGGACAGAAGTCTCATAGGAACAGTGAGTTCAAAAAAATCCAATTTCAATTGAAAAATAAGCTTTTATGATCTTCAAAATTTTTCCGTTAGATAACTGGTACTATTGCGACGTATCTTGTGATTTTCATCCAATCTAGCGCACTTTCAAAATAATTTTTTTCAGTTCAACAGAATTTCCAACGTAAGTTCAACTCGGTTCAAAAATTTCAAATTTTTGTAATCAGTCAATTTATTTAACTTAATTTTTTTAGGTTTGTAGAACTATTTCTTCATAAGCACGCGATTACTCCACCAGATGAATTGCAAAACCTTATCGAACATATTAATCGTATCACAATTACATAAAAGTATGTTTTACTTGATAAATATCTGTCAATTATTTAAATTGAATTGTCGACTGATAAATAAAGCAATTTAAATAGCCATTTATACATTGTTGTTTACTAATCCAATCAAGATACTTCAATGCATGGAAGGATTATCACGCGACGCTTTTGATCTATTACTTTCATCAATTCACAGATTATCAGTGAAAATGGAAATAAATAATTAGCAACTCTCACGCCAGTACATGACGCTAGGATAAAATCCAAGAACTGTAGTCATAATCGCGACGCTTAACAATAAACATACCTTCTGTTATATTTAAAATCAAAAAGCCAGTTTCAAAAATGCGGCGAAATATAATTCTTAAACCGAGTTCAGATTTATGCACGAAAGTGTACCGTTATTATTCAGTAATTCAATATATTGTTTATAAATTACATGGATTGTCACCATGGACATTAAAAGTGTCGGAGATGTTTAAAAAAAACTCCAGAATTGAAGATAACCAGCACCAAATGTTAAAAATTTCGTACATCGGTTCTTCATATAATATTTTGTTAATGTTAGGCATCGTTTTATATCAGATTTACCTTGAAAATGCTTTGCGTCAAAGTAATGAAGTTCTTGATGACACTGAATTATTTTATATTCCCGAAGAAATCCCAGGAGAAAATTTTGGATCGAAGAGTTTTGTAAAATTAACATCTATTACATGGTTGATGGAAACAATAAGTGTTTTATGGATCCAGCTTTTTTACGTTTATAAACAAAAATCGATGATCAACATCATAAATCGGCTGAGTAATGTTGATCGAAGATTGAACATCGAGGTAGATTCGTATGCAAAAAAAACATCAAGTTATTATATTTTTATGCTCAATTTTGTATTCGTCAGTGCAAGGATAATATTAGTTTTACCAATGGAAGCTTCACCAGTAATTTCAATAGTATATGAAAATTTTCCTACAATGATGTACAGTTGGATAATTGTGCAATATACCCTACTACTCGGAATCGTTGAAAAACAATTTAAAGCATTAAACTCATCTATCAAAACAAGCGATTTTAGTGAAATTTCAACATCAATGGTCAGATTATCGCTAATGGAAGAATCTGCATTTCAAGAAATCGATCATTTAGAAAGTTTATACATAGAATTGTATGACATTTGTGAAGAAATAAACAATTTTTACGGGCTACTGCTTTTGATGGCTATCCTGTGCTTCAATTATAACCTCATACTTTTTATTTCGTTCTTTATCTTAAATGGTGCATTTCCTAGTGAAATTCTTGAAATTTTTTTCATTTTAGCTCAAGTAATATTTATTCCGTGGATGATTTTCTTAACTCTAGTACTGACTTTTGTTATTTCCAAAACGATCGATCAGGTATGAAAATTTTCATCCTCAAAGATTTTTTAATTAAACGAATTTTTAATTAGAATTTTTTCAGAGTCAAGAAACTGGACCACTAATCATTTTGCTTTCGGAGCGATGTCCAATGAACCCGCAAGTCAATGAACGAGTAAACAAACTAAACTTTTTTATTTTTAGCGGTCTTTTTTATTTTTAAATGTTAAATTTTCAGCTGGTCAAATTTTCACGCGATCTTGTATTTTTCAAAGTTGAGTTCTCGGCTTGGGGCACTTTGCCACTAGACCGGAATCTTTTAGGAATCGTAAGTTAATATCTGCGCCGAAATTTTGTTTCTGATTTGTAATTATTTTTCGATTAATCAAATTATTTTTTAGGTTTGTGGCATTGTATCGACGTTTGTAGTTATCATTGTGGCGTAAAATTCCAAAGTTATTCTGCAAACATCAGTATTGATTACATCAAGCTCCATAATTTCAGAGACAATTGTCGATTTGAATTTGTAATCACCCAACCACTGCAATGCAAAAGTACTTTTCTTCATAAATTATTGATCGAACACAAATATTTCTTTACACACGCGATCACTCAACTCAGTGAATTGCGATTGATCGGACAATTTATCAGTATAACATTCACGCATAAAGTATATTGTATCCTACATTTATTTCTGTACATTTTTCAGATTAATTTGCTGAATAAAAAATCATAAAATTGAAATAACTACCTGAAAAAAAATTATTTATCCCTTTACTGACGAAAAAATCAATAAAATATTATTTTCTCACAATTTTATTAAATAAAAAAACGAAAAGCCTATCTATAGTATTGTAACCAAATAATTAACTTAAGTTAAATTTCTATGGAAAGAAATCACCAAATAAATAAATAAATAAAATAAATCAATTTTTTTTCTTCGAAACGTATCTCATTACAATACTTCAATTTCCTATAGACACTCAAGGATTCAAGGAAATAAATAATCCAGCTGAATCTTGCATGTGCGTAGTCCCGATAATTTAGTGAGTAAATTAACATATCGATAGATAAAAACCTTAAGGGGGTATTCTAGTCTAGAAGCATGAATTTCAGGTAAGTTTTTGAAGTTTTTACTATCCATTTTTTTATAAGTTATTTATTAACATTACAAGAATACAGAAAAAAATAAAAAAGACTTGAAAATTCAAAAAATTAGCAGCTGATGAAGTGGGGGGAGGGGGGGTCTCAAAAAATTGGCACGTGACCATGCCCACGATTCCAACCATCCTAGCAATTGGAAATAAAAAAATAAAAAAGATTATCAATCTAGAGTAATGTCGCTATGGCATGAACTAGGCAAAAATTGAAAAAAAATTTTTTACTATTTTTAAAAAATTCGAAAAAGTAAAAAAAAAAAAAATATTGATTGCCTTTTTTTTACGGCACTTCAAAAAATTACCTGAAATTCATGCTTCTAGACTAGAATACCCCCTTAATTGTATTGCCGGCAAAGTAATGAATGCTGACGCTCAATAAATCTCCGGAAAAAAAGTTTGATGATTTGACGCAGGGACTTGCGTCACTTAAATTAAGCCTCGCTCAGGATTTAACCTTCCCCTACACTTATGAATCCTCTGCTCACTATAAATCTCTAAGATATTCAGTGGCCGTGAATAATGTATCGGAACTGAGGGTTAAACGCCAACACGAGCAATCTTGATTGATTAATATACAATGGCAGGTGTTACAACTCATGTGATACATTGAAGAGCCTTATCTTTATTACTCCCGATGCAATTATACACCGCGGGCATTAATAATGTCACGTGTAATTATTTATCTGCACCTTTAACATTTATCACAGCAATAATAATATAATGTACCAATAAAGTAATTTACTTTTCGTATTTTCCAGGACTGCCCTTCGAACTCAGTGTTTTTTGGCAGCAGTACCCCTGGGAGCTGGGCTGGGGGCTCTGCAAAATACGAGCTTACGTCTCAGAAACGTGAGTAAATATATTTTATTTCTTTTGAAAACAATCAACACAAATAAAACACTTAACTTAATTTTAGGACATTTTTTTGTTATAGTGCTAAAGTTTGTTTTTTTTTTTTAATAAATATTTTGAGTTTCTGACTTTTTGCATTAAAAAAAAAATATTTTGATCGTTAAAAAAAAATTTTAAAGCTTAATAATTAATAAAAAAAAAAATTCACGATTAAATAATTTTATCAGAATTTTTTTTCGGGAATATTTAAAATTTTTTAATAATCTTAACTTTGTTAAAACTACTTTGGTCACTTTTTTTGTAAAAAAAAATGTAATATTTTAAAAAAACAATTGAACGTAAATGTAATATTTTTAAAAATTAATGAAAAAAGTGCTTAATATTCTGAAAAAAAAGTAAATGTAATATTTAAAAAAAAAAAACTCGTAAAAATAGCGTAGCATTTCCAATAATACTTACATAGCGTAACATATTTCCAATAATACTTTTGTCTGGTTTCAATATGAGTAAAAATAAATATTACTCAACCACAAAACATACTAATGTCGTAATTAACCTGAACAAAAACTTTTGTAATGCGCTTGAGTATTTAATACGAAAAGAACCGACAGTAATTTGTTTATATTTTTAGTGAGGGTGAAAAAGTTTCAACAAAATTAACTGCGGGCTTTTTTAGTTACGTAAAAACTAGTTAGAAATAAAAGGGAATAAGGAAAAAGTTGTCTATTAATTTTCGGTGAAAACTTTTCGAGATAGTTAAATAACAAGTTAGTGTGTAAGATAATTTAGTAATAAAAAAAAGTAATATATTTTCAAGGTCTTCGTACGTATCAGTATTAACGATAGTGGCTTTCTCCATGGAGAGATACCTGGCGATTTGTCACCCTCTACATCTCTACGCGATGAGCGGGCTGAAACGACCGCTTAGGTTCATCCTGGCTGCTTGGATCCTGGCGATGATAGCGGCCATACCGTTTGCCATCTACACTAAACTTAATTACGTCGAGTATCCGCCTGGTAAGTTTCCGCATTATTGCAAAAATTTTATCTTGTACCTTCCAGGTTATTATTATAAGACATTAAACTTAATTTTCATAATTTTGTTAACTAACCAACTTATTCAATTATCTAGTTATTAAATTTCGCCCACTGGTGCAGATACAATCTTTTTTCTAATAGCTTTAGATCGACTTTTGTAATTTACTTTTTCTAACAGTTGTAGCAGAAGTTAAAAGGTCACTTCTGTTTCATTCGCTATTGATTTAAAGTAAATGTTTGTTCAACCGTATTATTTTTAAACTTTAAAATTACTCGAGGACTTTGATTTTAAATTAAAGAAACTCGGAAATAGTCCAATTTTAAAATTTTTGTCATTTTTTATTCTCTATAAAGAAAATAAATAAAACTAACAACTTTCAGTCACTGTACGGCTGCCGAGATTTACGAATTATGAATAAGAAAACTTTGGCTTAGCTTAAAATGATTTTTTTTATAATCACCCTAATAGTTCGGGAACTTTTTAAATAAATTTTAAAAATAATAGTGCTATCACAGGATCAACTATAAATAATTTAATGGACAAATGTGATCGAACAAATTTATAGAACCAAATAAAATAAGAGCTTTTAACAAAGGTTATCCTGACGTAATAATGATAAAAAACGCAAATGAACTTGTAATTAAAATTTTAAATTATCTTCTCAGTCCATTAAATATACGAAATAAATTATCAAAAGACCCTTAAGGTTTTAAATAATCTGTCGGTGCTAATTAAAAGTTCTTTGAGCCAACAGTAAATAATTTTTCTCAATTTATTTAGCGCAATTACTTTTTAATGACGTGTCAGCGTATGTTGATCAAGAACCGTCGAAAAAAGTAACTATTACTGAAGAAATTATAGAAAATACAAGAAAGACTTTTAACGTCTCGCTGAGTGACTTTGAATAACTGTAGATTATTTAAATGAAACTTCAATAGAGTGAAGAGAATTTACGTTCCAGCGACGCCCGCTTGACATTCAGTTCTCAACCTTTCAAATCGAAATGCATTATGTTAATCGTAAAAAATGGCTCTCTGAGTAAGCGGGAGACTAGAATACCCTTAGAGAATAAAACGATCTTAGATCTGACTTCTTTTATTTCTCGGGAGTATAAGGACACTTGAGAAAATGGAGCTGAGAAGAACAGAAAAGCGATAAAGTTTATAAATCGATAAACTTCGTCGAATTCAATTGTATCGTATCGAAAATACGCGCTTTTTAAAAAAATAAAACTTTGATACTTGTATTTGTTAGCTTTTTTAAATAGTTTTCCGTACTCTGATTTATCAAGTTTTTCCTCCGCGCAAAACTCCCACATCCGTCCGTGGGCTTGCTATAATAATAATAATAATAATAATAATAATAATAATAATAATAATAATAATAATAATAATAATAATAATAATAATAATAATAATCCGATTTCCGAATGATTACTCACATTTTTAGCTTTAGCTTAAAAAACTTTTTGTCCTGAATAACTCTTTTAAAAACAGCCCAGTTGAGCGAGTACACTTTTAGTGACACTCGATATAATTTCAAACTATTATTATTCAAATTTAGTCATTGCCAAAGTTTTTTTGTCCAGTGAGGACTCTTCTCATTTGAAACTTGTTTAAACTAAAAATAGTATCAAAATAAAATAAAAAAGTTATCGCTTCAATGTCTGTTGAAAGTGTTTTAGTACACAGAATTATTTGCAAATATTTATAAATTTCTTTCGCTATTTTAATCTGTATTATAAAGAGAATAAGCAAAATTTTGTGGCCAGTGTATTTATAAGATAAAATGGGTTTTTATGGTTAAATTTGGTATCATTGGAAAAGTCTTGACCTGAAGTTGTGCCTTTTCATGGTTTCATATAATTCTCATCAATAGTCAATTTATGGTGATAAGTATTTAGGCTACATTCGAAAATGCTCTATCTCTAGATACATAATTAAGAAATGACCCTGTATCTCGTGAACTATTGACATTTTTAAAGATATAAGCTCATCCCGATGTTACACTCATCAAGAACTTTCATTTGAGTACCCACATCAATTTTTCATATATTTATATATATTATATATATATCTATATATATAATATATATCAAAAATGCATGTGGGTACTTAAATGAAAGCTCTTGATAAGTGTAACATCGGGATGAATTTATATATTTAAGAACGTCAATAGTTAAAAAAGTACAGTTCAATTTAACATAATTAAGAAGTGACCTTGTATCTTGTAAACTATTGACATTTTTAAAGATATAAGCTCATCCCGATATTACACTCATCAAGAGCTTTCATTTGAGTACCCACACGCATTTTGATATATTTTTTATATAAAAAATGTCAATAATTAAAAAATGACCCTGTATTTCGTGAACTATTGAAATTTTTAAGGATATATGCTCATCCCGATGTTACACTCATCGAGACCTTTCATTTGAATACCCTCATCAATTTTTCATATATTTTATATATTTATATATTTCACAAATATCATATATATAAAATATATAAAAAATGCAATGTGGGTACTTAAATGAAAGGTCTCGATGAGTGTAACATCGAAATGAGTGTATATCTTTAAAAACGTCAATAGTTAAAAAAGTACAGTGCAATTTAACAAAATGTCATTATTTAATAAAGCAAAATGTTATTTATTTATGGTTCACAAGCCACGGCAGTCATATAGTGACTGCAAGGTTGCTAGTTATTCATAAATAAATTATTTTAAATATTTATCATCGTAATTTTATTAGCTATCGATAAATTTAGTGCTACCATATGAAGAAAACGGTATTAATGTCCCACGAATCAGAAATAAATTTTTTATATATCCAACGTGTCTCTCAGAGTATGTTACTTTGCTGACATAGGAATTTAAGTGAATATTTATTGCGGAGGTGTAACCTTTTTTCCATCAGACATCAGTGGAGAAATTCTTAAAAAAAATTCTCTCCGGCTCAAAGTAAAAGATACTTTATTGGTTTTCAGGAAGCGGACGAGACTCTGAAGAATCAGCGTTCTGTGCAATGTTACTGCCCAACATGCCGACATTTCCATTGTACGAATTGAGTTGCTTGGTATTCTTTCTGATACCGTTGCTTCTCATAATGGTGCTTTACATTCGCATGGGTCTCAGAATACAAAGCACAACTTTGGGACGGAGCATTGAAGGAACAGTACACGGCGAGACTAAACAAGTGCAGTCACGGAAATCCATCATCAGAATGCTCAGTAAGATTTTTACGCTCTTTTATTTGTCATTTTGATTAAAAGTGAATTTTAATAATAATAATTCATTTCTTTATTTGATTAATTAATGCATTTTTAAAAAAAAATTAATTACTGAAAAAATATTTAATTAATTCAAAGCAACAAATAATATAATTAAATTATTCAATGGATTAATTTTTAAATAATTGAAAAATTTAGTTAGCGTACTTTTAAATAAAATTAATAATTCAATAATTTAATTAAATTAATGCATGTATCGAAAAGTTGATAATTTAAAATAAAATTTATTAATTATTAATTATCAATTTTATTTAAAATGAAATATTTTGTAACTTTGAAACTAATAATGATTTATAAACTAATTATTAATTATAAAATTATAAATTATGAGGATAAATTACACAAATACATCGTAAGTTTACAGTCAGAATGCATACGAGTTATCTCTACTACTATACAAAGTTAGTAATGTCCTTTTCAGAGCGTTAATATTATTACTCGACATCCCTAGTGCCGCACATTGTCTACAAATAGAAATAGCACATATTAACAAGTTACCAGCGTAATTTAATCCCTCTCCCTCTTATTTTGTCATTCGTGTTAAATTCATTGCTGTACTTTGAGAACATATATGTACAACTGCACGTGGATAAGAGAATGTAGTCACGCAATGAACAGAGCATAGGTCGTACTCAATATGCATAAAATTGTAAATGTCAACCAATAAACTCACTATTTTTACTCACATCTTATCTATAACAAGTGCTTTTTTTATAAGATCAAAAACTTATAGTCCCTTTAGAAATTTTTTTTTAAACTTTTAAATTTCTAGGAACTTTTTAAATTCTGTTACTCACGTAATAATACTTCGCTGTAAGTAGTACGACCAAATTTATGGGCGACACTTCATCACGGATCTAGTGCGGTCCTATTATTTTAAAAGTTTAATTTTTTTTCTGACTTTTTATAACTCTTCTAAAATTTAGTGAGAATTTTGTAATAATTTATTTGTAGAAAAAAGAAATTCTACAGATGTCTGTTTAATTTAAATTTAAAAAATTCGAATGATATAGTTCTACACGCAGAAAAAAATTTTGTTAAGATAATTAACCTAAGATATGTTGTGGTAACAAATGAATTTGTTAACATAGGGATAACAAATCATATGTTAAAATAACAAAATTTAGGTTATAACAAGTTATTGATATGTTATAACAACAAATTAGTTTTGTTACTATAGCAAAATCTTTTAGTTGATTCGACAAAATACTTTAGTTGGTATAACAAATTTTTTTGTTGAAACAGCAAAATTATTCTATTAAAATAACCAAGAGAATTTGTTGAAGTAAATTTTATATGTATACATTTCAAAAGCAACAAATTAGTTTTGTTATTGCAATAAAACCACCTTGTTACAGCAGCAAAATCACTTGGTAACAGCAACAAATTTAATTTGTGATTTAACAAACTGGTTTGTTAGTACAACTTGAAACTTTTTGTTAATGCAACTAATGGATTTGTTGCTATAAACATACTCATTTGTTACCAGGACATATTTTTCAGTTATCCCGTCTTTTGTTATTTCAACAAAATCGTTTTATTCTTTATAAAGAATCAAGTTTGGACAAAATATAAATCACCTAAAAGATTAATTTTTAGTTTTGAAATATACTTCAAAGTTTGTAAAAGTACTATTTTAAAATTGTAATTTTTTCATTTTGTTTTCTCGGTAAGCTTTAATGATAGAGTTTAAATTGCAAGCTTAAATAATTCAACTTTTCTTTCCCGTGTAGTTTAGTAATTGTAAAAAAATATATAAAAGTGATAAAAAATGCAATAGAACCCGTTGAAAACATGAAAAAGGTCGAAAGTAAAACAAAAGTAATATCATGCCGACCGACAATAACAATAACTTATCGTCAGTTAAAAATTTATAAAACTAAGTTTTATATATCATCTGATAACTTGATCACACATTTATCAAAATACTTTATCAAGTTCTCTATCGAATATGAAACTAATAAAACACATATTCGAATAAAAACTTTAAAAAGTCTGAGAGAAGAATTTATTTGAAAAAAAAAATGAGACTCGTTTATTATAAAAGAAATATCTTATTTAATATAAATAAGTATTTAATTTAAATACCACCAACTTTTTTTAAATTGTCAATTTATATTAAAAGTTAAAAATGTTATTTTAATTTTTTTCTCTTGTGAATTTTCCCAAAATAGAAAATTTTAAATAATTTCACAAAATTTAAAGAAGTTGGGATGTGATAGTATTTTTAATTCAATTTTCAGAAATCATTTTTTCATTAGATCTCGACGTTTTAAGTTCCTTAAACTATTTTTTATAACACTAAAGTTAGCCGACGTTTTTAATTTTTTGATTTTTTTTTGATTTTTTTTTTTTTTTTTAATATTAAATTAGAATAAAAAAATATTTTTTAAAAATTGCACTTACAGTTTATCAAGTTTTTTACAAATGAAAATTTTTTTTTAATAATTTTTTCAATAAAAAATAATTCTAAAAATTTTTTATTAAAGTCAAAAAGGCGTACGTCGAAAAAAAAAATTTTTTTTTGCATTTTTCAACAAGATTTTTACTTTTATACATTCCCTAGTTAATTGAAGAAAAAAAAATGTTAACTATTAACTATTAACAAATCTTATTTGAGTAAAATAAATGAGCGAATTCAATGAAATAGTATTTGGTTAAAAGTAATCCAAATTTAAATGAAAAAAAATATGTTTAAATAAAATACGTATTTTGAATTTATTTAAAATAAATCTATAATTTTTTAATCAAACAAACTGTTTTTTTTAGAATATAATATAATTAAAAAATAAAATAATTTATAGGTGCAGTAGTGGTAACATTTTTCATATGTTGGGCGCCATTTCACGCCCAGCGACTTCTCTACGTCTACGATTCAAAAAGACTACTCGGTGCGATAAATGAGTGGCTGTACTTCCTCGGGGGATGTCTGTACTACATAAGCACCGCAATAAATCCTATTCTATACAATGTTATGAGCGCTAAATACAGGGGCGCCTTTGTGGAGACTCTTTGCTGCACCCCGTCGATTAACAGCCCCCTGAACAGAGAAGACCAGAGCAGCGTTAAGGAAACAATGGTATATCGATGCGGTTCCATAAGAAATTCACAAATAGCAAGAGGTCGGAACCGCAGTATGAGGTACATATATTTGCTCCTTCGTCTATTACGTTGACCTATTGTTACCCTAAATACCGGCGATAATTTATTGAAATACTTAATGACTATGACAGATACCACTTGGATAATTCAAGAGACGACCAAAATAACTACCTCCAGCACGAAAGATTTTTAACTAACCTCACGGTGATGAATAATTTAAACGACAGCCCCGGCGAAAGAAAACTCGCAACTGTTATTCATGCAAGCAATGGACGGGCTAAGTGCAAAGCTTCTGAAAAGAATATTCTTCTGGATGAAACTCATATTTAAAATAAATATACATATATTTCTTTCATTGCGTCACTACTATTCAAACAAACCATCTTCATTAACTGTGATTGATGCCGGAGCTTTAAATTTATTTTTTATTCATGCTACTAAAAATGGCTCGCTGTACAAAATTGTGTAAATACTCAATTTTTTTTAAATAAAATCAATCGTGTAAATAAATTTTATTTTTATTTTTTTTTTTTTTTAGCTTATATAAAGACAAAATTAAATTTTTTTAATAAATTAAAATTTTTAATGAAAAAATTAACTTGATTTACAATTAAAATATTCAAAAAATTATTTTCTGGATTTAATAATTTTTATTTTCATTCAAATTAATTTTTTCAACAATTTATATTAGTAAAAATTTCAGACTGTTAATAATTATCTAAAACATTTTTTTAAATTAATTAATTAATAATTAATTTTTTAATTCTAATTAATAAATTTTATTCGTCGAAAATATTTAAAAAAAAAAAAATGATAAATTTAATTTTTTTAACCAAAAAATCTTTTTCTGAACAATATTTTTTTTCTTCCAGAGTTTAGCGGTAAGTATTAAATTTACCATAAATTTTAAACCTTGAACATGTTTATGACATACATCAGTTGCGATGGAAAGTTTTCGCAAGCCAATCAAGTGAAATATTAGAAATACCAAATTAACCACCGGCAGCGTTTGCCGGAAAGTTAAAAGGACCTTCTGGTAGTTATGGTTCCTTAAGGTTTGCAATAACAAGTCCATCAGTAAACTATGATATAACTCGGCTTATCCATAATAATAACTTAAATATTTGTCAAAAATTTTATTGAATTTAAAATTTAAATTAACTCAAGTATTATCAGAGTTATTAACTCGAGGAATTAATATTTCAATTAATGATCGCTTTTCATTATAGTGTAACTTGTAATCCTCTCGCTTGAGAGAAATTGGATAGAAGGGGATTTAACTTCATAAGCTGCCTATCAAGTTAAATAAAAAAGTAATAGATGTCGTTTAATAGCAATCTAAACTAAAAAGTAGAAAATTACTTCAGAAGATTGCCGATAAGTTCAAAATAATAAGTATGGTAATTGAAAAAATTGCAAAGTCCTTTTTAAGATATTTTTATAACTTTTACAAGTAAAATAAATTTTTCTATTCATATTTTTAAACTTATAGAAAATTATTTCTACTGTGAGATTTTTTCATACGCTCATGTGCAAATTGAATTTCTTCTGAAATTTAACAAGTCATTTTTATTTATTCGTCAAAAATTTAATTATACTAAAGTATACTTATAGAAAAAAAAAAAAAAATAAACTTTAATCAAGAGAAAAATTCTTAAATCAAGTAAAATTTACTTAAACTAAGGAAAAAATTTTAGTTTAATTAAGAATTTTTTTACTCAAGTCAAGTTCTTCAAAATTATTTACTTGATTCAAATAAATTTTTTTTCTATAAAAATTTTGTAATAAAAAGTTTTTTAAGGTGCAATTTATCATTCATCGATTTGCCGTCAAAAAAACGTAGACGCGAGATGACATGCATTAACATGTTAGATAAGAGCAGCGATGAGTGACTCCGCAAGTAGGAGTATTGACAAACAAGATTATCTCATTAGATATGACTAAACGGTAAACAGCAGATATATAGGCTTAAATAGCATGATAAAAGTGTTAAATTGTAGTTTAGATTCTGGATGAAGATATACGAGCAAATATTTTTCCGTGACTATGATAGATATCTGAATAACAAGTTAACATATTCATAAGAGGTATTAAATTTGAATAAATAAATAAAAAAGCAATTAGGTATTTCAGTTCAGAAAAAGCTTTTGTCTAGAATAACTGACGTGGGTTTGCTGTGAAAGACGTTCTTGGGTTACGTCGACGGACAGGATCGACCCGGTGGCGATGATGAAAAAAATATCAAATAAATAAGAATGAGAGAGTATTTTTACAATTTATTATTTATATTATTATAGAACACGAACCTTTGGATCATGAATCATCCTGCGAAGGAATCTAGAAATGCTATTGGGAGTTTTATTTCCGTTGTCTTATCTACTTGCTGGAAAATAATACATCCGAATTTAAAATCTAACTGACGTTGATTCACTCGGTCTAAAGAAATAAATGTCTTCGATTCGCTTCATTTTCATTGCGGTATTAAATTAGTGACAGATTTATCTTTACTGTGCACTGAAAAAAAAATTAATCTCAATCAAGAGAAAAATTATTGAACCAAGAAAATAATTTTTAAGAGTTTCATTGTCTTTAATCAAGACCAAAAATTATTGAATTAAATAAAATGTAAAAAAATTTTTTACTCAGTTTAAGAAAATGAAATCCAAAATTCTTTACATTTTTTTGTATGAGGTAATTTATTTTTAAAAAATTTTTATTTAAGAACATTTAGGACAGGGAATATTTAAATTTTAAACAAAATACATTAAAATTTTAAATATAATCTTTGAGATTGATTTAATTTTTTGGTTATTCTTTATTTTATTTTAGATTACTTATAAGCCAGAATTATTAAAGTGCAGCTAAGTTGGGGTAAAAAACTAATTATCAACAAAAAATTTCATTTACTATACTTTTATGTAGGCCGCAATAGAATGAAAAAAAAAAAAAAAATTACCTATTTAATCTTTTTAAACAGTGTTTAGAGTATTTTCTGATAAGCTTTAGTGCATTTTACATGTATTTCAAATAAACAAATCGATGTATTCAACTGGCATTTGCTGTCATTGGTCCAGACAAAATTACCGACATCAAACTGTACACGGAAAGAACAAGATTACACTGGATATCATCCCAGATTATACTAAGTAAAAAAAATTTCAGATAGAAGCTAGTGTAATCCAAATTACAATGAGTATAATCCAGATTATAATTAGTATAATCCAGATATAACTCAGTATAATCTGGATTTTTTTTTAGCTACTATCTGAAATTTTTTTTACCTCAGATATCACTGAGTATAATCTGAGATGATATCCAGTATCATCTTGTTTTTTACGTGTACTATATCTTAAAGACTTTGTAATACAAAAGAGTAAAACGGCCGAGTTGGTTTTATAATAAAAATCGGTACAATTGCTATTTTTATCAAAATCAATACTGTCCAGCTGCCGTAGTACAAGAAGGAACATTATTTTTTTTACTTAGAACAATGAGAAATAATTGAAAAATAATGAAAATAAGTCGGTTCCTTCCAAAAAGTTATTTTAGCGATAATTCTTTTCCCCAAAGGATTTTTCTTTATCCAGATTTATTATTTAATTTAAATTTGTTATTTTTCATTTCTATTCTGTTTACTTTAAATTTATTCTCGCTTATAACTCTTTTTGTTTTTAATATAATACCTTGCTCATTATAATAAATTATAACTCCAAGAAAGAAGCGATTATGTTAATACATGCAGAAATGTTTATTATTATAATTATTAAGATGGACTTTTAAGTAAAATAAAAATAAATCTGTCTTCATTGAAAATCAATAATTTCCGTCACTTTTAATGAAAATTTCAAGTTAAATTATTAATGGAGGATTAAATGGAAAAACATCAAGAACCCAAACTAAATGAAATACGATTTACTTGTCACTATGTTTACCTCACACGAACTTTTCCGATATTTTTTTGTCCTAAATTGCTGTCCGTTCAGATTCCCAATCAATTACTCAATCCGACTCGCCTGGTCCGCAAACAAAGTGACGATAACATAAAAATAATAGCCATCAGCCATCACCTACTAGAGCCAAAAAAAGAATATAAAATAAATCATTAGCCGCTAAACAAACAATAGCTCAAACAAACTCAATGGCTCCTTCACAATTATAATTGCGGCGAGTAGACAACAACAAACTCGAGGGCGCGAGGGTGGATAAATTGGATAAAATGAATGACCTTAGTAGTAAGAAAATATCAACAGAAAAAAGGGAATATCATTTTTATATATTGTAAGTCGATAAATTTATCTAAAGAATGAAAATTTTTTTTATAATTTATCGCGTGGATGATTTTAATAATTTAAAATATTAAATATATTTATTTATTTATTTATTTAAACTCCAATCGGCTTTTTACATTAAATTAACATTAATTTCATTTATTTTATAAGTTTAAATTATTAACATCATAGAAAAAATGTCTCTAAGAGTAATTATTGCAAGATAAAATGAAATTGCACTTTTAAAGAGGCTAGTGATTATTGGTTAGAAGCATTGTAAGTCGATAATTTATAAAAAAAAAAAAAAAAATTATTATCTTTTTAAACCAATTATTAATTGTTTAACATTGTAAGTCAATAAATTTATCGTGTGGATAATTTTAATAATAAATAATAGGATTTTATTTGCATGACTAGTGTCTTTTACATAATTAAATAATATATTAAATATATTTTTCAGCTTTCTTTTATAGTTTTATTTTTCTTTTAATTTTGCCCGTCATCGTTGGATAATTTTAATAATTTAAAATATAAAATATATTTAACTTTGAGGATTTCTAAATTTAGATCTAGAGTAAAAAAAAAACAGAATAAATAAAAGGCTGTATATAAACACTTGATTTAAATATTCATCGGTTGACCTCGTAAAAAAAAATTTCTTAACTCAATTATGCATTAAATTTTCATGAATAATACCGTTGTGAAAAGCAAATTGAGGGTGAAATTCTCAAATAATAAAAAAGATAAAATTTCAACAGAGAACTTGAGTTGATTAGCAGAACGTTTTATGAATATGGATTTAACTTGTCTTTTTAACTTAGCCTGCACTTCGGTATAAACTTGGGGTGTAGAGCCCGCTTTTTTTACTTTTTTATGGGAATAATTCGATGTTCGCTGGCTTGAAAAAAGAGAGAATAAATAAAACGGTGTCACACGAATTTTATTCCTGTGTGCGTCCCTCCCTGCGCCTAGTGTTGGCAACAGATCCACACTCGGTGTCCCATAATTTTAATATTTTTGTATAAAGTTATATACTGCATATTCTTGATTATTATTATTATATTTGAAAAATTATATATTACGATTATTAGTTATTAAGTATTAATTTTGACATTTATTTCAGAAAATTGTATTGGAATATTTATAATTTGATTTACTTATTGCGTATTGATTATCGGTAAATGGTCGTAGCCCTTGCTCGCATGGGTATAATTCCCTAAAGTATCGATTGCGAGCATAGGGATTGCTAATTTTGGTAAACGACTTGAGAGGCCCTCGTGATCGGACACGAGGTCTCGGGGTTTTTGATAAAATAAAAATCGAGAGACACGCGGCAACCCGCAGAGAGTGTAAGAGTGTGGATCTGGCACCTTTGTCCGAGTTCCTTTTTTTTGGTGAGTATTCACAAGTTGAGCCATATTACTATCCACGCACCGTGTTGTCTCCTGGCGAATAGATTATTGTAAAAAAAAAAAAAGCGTTATTAGAGTCAGCCAGTATTATTTATTTAAATTTTTATTATTTTTGTCGAGATAACCCGACTGGGGATTTCGGGTTGATTTCATTCCAATAATATATAGATATAATTTCTATTTTATAATCAGCGGCGTCGTAAATTAATAATATACTCAGGATTTATATTAATAATTAATAATTGTACGCGGAAAAATTATTATTATTGTTATTTTATATAGTTCACCCGGCGAAGGAATCCGGCTCTGGACTTAGCTTTAAGTATTTTATGTTTTGAATAAATAGCTTGTATTTTTTATATATTACGACTGATTATCAATATTTAATTTTACGTAAGTTGCTTCTTCCTTTCTTTCCTAATATCAATATACTAGTTATTTATCCCTTGAATAGCTGCAGATCGGCCCTAGAAATAAAGGGTTTGTTGTTTCCCTAAGCAAAAGAACAACTGGCGTCCAAGAAAATCGTGCACTAACCCAGCCTGAGGAAGAGCTGCTGGTTGCTTGAGAGGCAAAGAGTTCCCTCCCAAGTCATTTTTTTGTTTGATTAGTTTTGTATTGGGCGACCTCGACAAAATTACGTATCCACTGATTGCTCCACTGTCAGTGCGAACGTAATTTTTGTTACAACGGCACACAAATATCGGACAAACAGTGATAGTACCCGCGCAGGTGCATCTTAAATTCCTTTCGAAGAAATATCCTTGAGCTTTCAAATGCTTCTACTATACGGCACTCTCATTAATCGTTCCAATTAATACGTAACGAGAGTAAGTGTCTCACATTTTCTCAACCGCATTTAATTAATATGACGTTATTTTATACATTTATGCAACAGCTTCATTATTTTTATTTTAAATAAAAATTTATGAGCTCTCGTGAAGAAAAAAAATAACAAATTGCTCCTTTGTATGATTGTAAAAAGTTTTTGTGCAAACAAAACGGCAAAATCAACTTTTTAAAGTTCTTTGGAACAACTTACGAAATAACAAAGCGAATCTGAACTATATTACGGTGCAATGATTGCCTAAAAGTATGTTATATTGTTTTTAGTTTTAGTTAAACTAAAAAATAATAGAAGCAAAAGAAAACATAGAAAATTTATTCTATAGAAGCTTTATTTCTATAAAATAAAATACTCAATTGATAGTAATTAATAATGAATTTTAATTAAAATAAAACAAAATCAGATTAATGTAGTAGCGAGTAATGAAATTTAACAATCTATTTCAATTTAGCATTTTAAACTTTTGAATTAGCTCGTAATTAAGTTAATATTTTACTTTATAGCACTAAATTACATTATGCAAGCTTAATATGATATATATTAGATTTCACTTGTCAGATGCATCGAACTAGGATATTAAAATAGTGATTTACTGTAACGAGTTCATACTAGACAATTTTAGTTATAATTAATACCTGAATTTGATTTAAATTGATACTCTACAACGATATAAATATTGAAAGAATGAAAATAAGATAAATTTATACGCTGAGAGAGAAAATTTATTTTGAAAAAAATGAACAATTTTGTGACAAGAAATTAATTTGTTCAAAATTTTAAACAATTCTATTTTTTAGCTGAAGGAATACAATTTTTTGACACCAATTTTCTTGTTGGAAAAAAGTTTTTTAGATTTGGAAAAAAACAATTTTAGATAAACAACTTGAGAATTTTCATCGAAAATTAAATAATGACTTTTGTTAAATTCCACTGTACTTTTTTAAATATTGACGTTTTTAAAGATATAAGCTCATCGCGATGTTACACTCATTGAGAGCTTTCATTTAAGTACCCACACGCATTTTGATATATTTTTCATATGTACATATATATAATATATATAAATATATGAAAAATTGATGTGGGTACTCAAATGAAAGGCCTTGATGAGTGTAATGTCGGGGTGAGCTTATATCTTTAAAAATGTCAATATTTCACAAAATATTTGTTAAATTGCGCTGTACTTTATTAAATATTGACGATTTTAAAGATATAAGCTCATCTCGATGTTACAATCATCAAGAGCTTTCATTTAAGTACCCACACGCATTTTGATATATTTTTCATATATACATATATATATAATATATATAAATATATGAAAAATCGATGTGGGTACTCAAATGAAAGGTCTCGATGAGTGTAATATTGGGATGAGCTTATATCTTTAAAAATGTCAATAGTTTACAAGATACAAAGTAATTTCTTTTTATCATATGACTATCCTTGTCACAAAATTTTTCTTATTCTCTTAATAATATACATTATTCTTTAGCTAAATAAAATTGTTTAAAATTTCCAATAAATTAATTTCTTGTCACAAAAAAGTTTATTTTTTTCAAAATTGTAGCTCAGAAATCAAAATATCGATTGTCACCATATATGTAAGTAAATATAAATAGTACGAAAGTGTTAAAATGTTTTTTAGAGCATTAAAGTGTAGGAGGATTATCATTAGCGTGACTTTCGTTCGTTTGTTATTCAAAGGACGGTAATTTAGGGTTCAAAACTTTGAATTCACAGAGTAATCAAATCCGAAAGACATTTGGATTGCGGCCAAAGTATTTAGCATGTATATGAGAATGGCAATAGCAATAATTTGAAATTTCAAAAGGATAATTATTTTTCTAGGGTATACGTTGAGCTTATACTGTACTCAATGTCGAGAAAAGAGACGCTTTTCAAGAGCTGCACTACCGCTCAGCTTTGTAACCGGCACTTCCCTTTATGCAGTCACGTTTGCGAGCATAACGATCTCCCGAGTCTAAAAGCCATTTTTTTAAATGCAATTGTTTTACTTTTTAATTTAAGGAAATCCTTTCGCTTCAGTTGAGTCAAAACAATTGTAGTAGTCAATATACGATAAATTAAAAAAAGAAACCCATAAAAATTCCTAAAATTAAATAATAAATAGTATATGAGGCATTAATCGTTGAAATTTTGAAAATAAAAAAAAAAAAAATAGTTAAATACAAAAATTAATTTGACTCTTTCAAATCAACTGCTAGTAACTTGTCCGTGATTTGGCAACGCTGTACTTTGGTTATTTACATTTTCATTTGCACAATATAACCTTAACCACGTTTAAGTTTTTGCAGTCAGTGTAAATAAATAAATTAGTTTGAATTTATTAAATGGTCTGAAGCTCGCGCGCTACGAAACGTTATGAAGTTAAGAGACTGAAATTTTTTAAATTAATTTCTAAAGTACCTGAGGTAATTTTTATTTCTGTTAACATAGAACCAATTAAGAAAGTCAAAAGAAGAAAAGAAATTTAAAAAAAAAAAATTGACCTCGCTTAAAATAGTTATAAAAAATTAATTTAGTGGATAATTTTAGCCGCATATTTTTAAATAATAATAGTAAAAACAATTTTAAAAAATATATTAAAAATTTCTGGTGCATTGCTCGAGAAAAAAAAAAAAATCAAAGGAAGAAAATAGATTGAAGATTAATCACTGTACTGTACTCTACTGTGTTTTGTAACACGTAAAGCTTCCTCCAAATAATTAGTTTTCGCCCGATGTTTCCTGTAAATTAATCGCGACATTGTTCCGCTGCGAATTGGATTACATTACTGATTTGAGCTTGAAATTAATGATTTTTTGATATTCAATGCGCTGCGGTTAGCCCGTTAAAACAAATGATACAAATGATGAAAATTTTAGCATTGATAAAAATATAATAATTTATTGCATTCACAAAACAATTATTTTGATTAATAAATTGTTACTAAATTGAAAGATTTTTTTTGTTCGTAAAAAACTTGCAATTTTATTTTAATTAAAAAAAAATAAATTAACTTTAATTAATTAATTAACTTTATTTATTTATTTATTATTTAACTA
Source organism: Cotesia congregata (assembly GCA_905319865.3). Lineage (NCBI taxonomy): Eukaryota > Metazoa > Arthropoda > Insecta > Hymenoptera > Braconidae > Cotesia > Cotesia congregata. The sequence continues at coordinate 21,554,666 of CAJNRD030001123.1, read as the reverse complement.
ACTAGTTAATTAAAAAATTAACTTTAATTAATTAATATAAATTTTAAGATAATTTGTTTTTTCAGATTTTATTTTTTTAATGAGAATAAAATTGCAAGTGTCAATAACTATGGGTATTTTACATTGAAGTTTAACAGAGAGAGCAGAAGAAATTTGAGATGAATGAAACTGTTTTAATGTATTGGTTCGCCCTGATTATAAAAAAGTATTGAAAAAGTATGTAATTCAATACTTTTTTCAATACTTTTCACACACTGTATATCTATATATACATACAATATAGATATACAGTTGCATGGTTCAATACTTTTTTTAAATCAGGGCGAGGACAAAATACTTAGCAAGTTTGAATTTGCAAGCTCGAGTGACCTTTCAAAGCTTATAACGGGAATATCAATTACAAGTGCTGTGCTTATCACTAAGTACTCTCGTACTATTCCAATAAATTGTTCTATAAACATACGTTTGTATTGATATAAATAGTTTTGGTAATCTCGCTGGATATTGATTCTATACCGAGTATTTGTGACAAAATTTGCAGTTTTTTATGTTTTAAAACAATGTTAAAAAATATTCTCTTAAAATTTAAAGCTTCTTATTTTTTTTTTTTCAACTTAAAAAGAGATTTTTGTCGGAATTAAACGCTGATTTTTTTTTTAAATAAAAAATTTAATTTTTTTACTGAAGAGACGACTGAGTAGCGACAAGATGGCTCCTAAATGACCATAAGATGGCTGAAAATTTTTTACAAATGTCGAGTTCTACTTTATCGGTCTACTTTGTTGATAACTTACTAACTGCCAATAAGAAAAACTCTCTTGATAAGATTATTTATTTATTATCAACAAAAAATAAATAAATTTTTGAAAAATTTATTAAAAAATTTCTCAGCTCAATTTTCCAATATTTTTTTCATAAAAAATAAAATCATTACAAATATATTTAAAAATATTTAGTAACATTTATTTATTTCTTCATAGTTTCATAAATTATTTATAATAATAATTTTTTATTAAATTAAATTCTAAAAAATATGTTAAATTATTTAAATAAATAAAATGCGATATTAAATTTCAAATAATTTATTTAAATAAATTTTTAGCAGTTTTACAACATAATACATAGTGAAAAACTAATCCAAATAAATTAAGTGCAAACATTTAGATGTAATTAAATAAATTCAGTTAAGATGAATTAAACTGATAGGTCCCTAATGGAAATCTTGAAATTTTTCATCAACAGGAATCATCTTGTGGTTTGGCCGTTCACTTGCAGTTGCAGGGGCTGCACTTGCAGGAGCCGCCGGATTTGCAGGCGCATTTATCTGTAAATTTAAATAAATATCAGCAACTATCCCGAGTCCATTTAAAGAAATATTTTTCCTCTGAATGACCGTTAATTATACGGGGTCTACTGTGAGAATTGTTCTCAAGGTTCATACCACGACGGTCATTGACTCGTAACGAGAAATAAAAATCTACTTTGTCATGTTACAAACCTTTACCCTTCATTATTTTAAACTAGTTTTTTCCCGTGATATATTATACTTAGTCATTGGATAATAAAATATAATCAATCATTTTAAAATACTCAACATTCCTTCGTTATACTTAAATTTATTTTTATTAGTTTACTAAATAATTATTACCTCCGCTCTCGCAGCACTTACAGTCACTACCGCAATTGCATGATCCCTGGCATTTGTCTAGAATAAAAAAAAAAAAATTATTACTGATATTTAAATCTTATTTAGAAAAATTAAAATAAAATTTTTTTATAATAAAATTGATATTTAAATTAAAAAAAAAGTTAATTAATAAATAAACAAATTTATAAATATAAGAAATAAAATTCCTGGAATTATTGAGTGATTAAATTCTTATTAACTCGACCGGTATTGAAATTCCATAACTCTATTGCGACGTACAGACAATAAAATGTTTATAAAATAAATTACAAACATTCTATAGAAAAAAAAAAGCTATTATAAATTTCTTTATTGATAAGTTAATTTTTTTTTTTTTAATGCAATAAAATAAAAAATTAAAATTCCTCATTAAATTAATTTAGACATTTAAAAATATTAAAAAAAAAATTGTAATTATTAAATAATAAAATAAAAAATAAAAAACTTACCTTTGCATTTGTCTCCACATGGACCAGGCATGTTGATTATTTTTAATTAAAAATATAAATTCACTTAGTCAAGTAGAAGTTACTCACTGAATAATCTGAGAAGTGTATGTCGTTTTACGTTCCTGCGCTTTGAATTTATTGATCAGGCCCCTCCACTCATAAAGTGCGACTTACCCATGTAGTTCATAGTATAGGTGCCACGTACTACGTAAGAATTATCTTCTGGACGTGTGCAACGGAGCCGAGATGCTGTGTGCCGTGTACAACAAACTTATCGAGGAAATTTCTAGTAGCCCATTGGTCACGTACTTCATTGTTACTCAAAACAAGCCGCTATTGGGTTAAATCGAATTTCAGACGGAAAAAAGGGAACCGTGTGCAACAATTCGAGAAATTTACCGGTTAATGTATAATATTATTACATTTATGTTGATAAATATATATGATAATAATGAATCATTTCAGATTGTAAAGACAAACAATTATCAAGTCAAGGCTATAGAACTTTCTGGTTCTTTTTTATTTTATCTATTCAAGTATAATACATTTTTTTTTTTACTATTGAAACTGCCGACTGTTTGATATTTTTTTTTGTAAAACAAATTATTATTATTATTATTATTATTATTATTATTATTAACCGTATGCACTAATTACTCCGAATATTTAAAAAAAACTATTTTTATGAGTCATATATTAAAAGTATGCATTTAAAATTCTCATTTAAATTAATACTGCGTCTATCTCTTAAATATTAAAATATATATATTTTTTTTTTTTTATAACATCTGTATAATCCCTCGGTTAAATAAAATCAACCATATCAAAACCCGACTATATAAAATAAAATTATTGACTACGACTAATAAATAAATCAAATTAATTTAAGATTAGTCAGATCTAGCTACCCATAAATAAAAATCGGCAATTTTAATAAATTTTATATGTAAAGTAAAAATATATATGTAATTGAACCGGGTTATTTTGTTCTGAAAATTTGATCTCTAGTTCGAGGTGTAATGGCGGTTCGTTTTTCCGCTACGGTTTTAATGCGCACTGATGTATTTTGCAGATCGCTGTTTGGAGTGATTGCCATTCCAGCTATTGTATAAGCACACAATAAATATACTTATTTAGACATTTTAAAAATTTAACCAATAAGGTAAAAGACCCCATTAGTGGCACCTTTTCTTTCAATAAAAAAATGTTCTACTTGGAATAAAAATTAAAAATTTTTTTGATCTAAAGGTCTTGAAGATTATAAATAATATATTCATTATTGAAGTTAATGATTTCATTAATTGAATAAGTACCAAAATCAAGGAAAGTGTCAGTAATGGGGTCTTTTACCCTAAAATATGTAATTAATTTTTTTTTTTTTAAACTTACGATGCTTTATTACAGCTCGGCTGTCCTTTTTAGCGACCAATTTTTTAACTCGTGAACCCTGGGGTGTTACTGGACTCGCATCAAACTAAAAATATTTTTTATTTTATTTAATTTGTTTATGAATAAATAGAAGTTGTAAAATGTAATAAACTGAAATGTTGTTTAAATAAATTATTTACATTTATAATTATTTTACTGATAAGAGATTAAAAGATAAAATTATAATAAAAAATAATAACTTACCTCTTGGACTTGTTTTTTCGACTGGTAAACAGCACTCGGAAAATTAAACTCGAAATTCGGTGGATTATTTTCATTGTTAATTTTTTTTGGCTGAAAAAAAATAAATTTATTATTTAAATAAATAAATAAATAAATAAAATATTTTTAAAATGAAAAATTTATATTGTTCCATTATAATTATTATAAAATAAAAATAAATTACTAGGTATAAAATAAATAAAAATTTTATAATAATTTTAATGAAATAATATGAATTTTTCATAACTAAAAATTTTTCCGATTACCATAAAAATAAATACCTTATAATTAAGCACTTCTTCTTTAGAAAGAAGATATTCATTCTGCAATTTCGGAATAGTTTTAATAGTAATAGCATCTCTGCCCCCTCTTATATAATCAGCAACCGGACTCCTTACTTCAGAAGAACCCGGATAAATTTTATCAAGCAAATCACCCTTATTACTTTTCGGTATATTTTTCTTCCCAGGTGTCGGGAAAAATACCCTCTTCTCCTTCGGAGGAGCTTTCCCCGGAGTGCAAAAATATTTCCCTCCGTACTCAAGCCTAGGACTCTTAAACGTCGAGAAATTTTTACTGGAAGATGTTGGAGTGTTAGGCGTCACCATAATCATGGGTGGATTTGCCGGAACTTTGAACACCTTTGAAGTGACCTTGCTCACAGATTTACTAGCGACAGCAGACAGAGCCGACGACATTTTACTAGGAGTAAATTTAGTGGAAATATTCTTCCTAGCAGAAACGACTCTAGGAGTGACTGGAGCCGAGGTCGTTCTTTGGAGCACACGAGGGGTCGATTTAGGTGTCACAGCAACCCGCTTAGAACTCGGCGATTTATTTCTCATCAAACCAGTCGCTTTGCACCTCGAATTCATCTCTGGCGACTTACAAGATTTAGATCTAGTAAATTTTTTAACAGAGCTGCTAGAAAGTTTCCTCAACGTAACATTTCCCATTCTCGAGTCCAAAGACTCATCACTGCTAGACAATTTATCAGTTCTTCTGCTTCCAATCGCTGTCTCAACTCCTGAGTCATAAAGACCATCCCCACTTTTTAATCTACTGCTGTTAGACACGTCAAAGTAATTATTAACCACATTCAAAAATTCAGTCGAATAAGACCCGGCTATTTTGTCTTCAACAATATTCTTAATCGTCATCTCAGTCTCTGCTAGCCTTTTGTCTCTCTCTGCCATCTCTTTTTCAATATCCCAGTCGTCAAGCGAGTCATACAAATTACTAGAAGCTCTCCCTGGAGCCTTTAAAGAATCCGGCGTCAAAAAAGGGCTACCATTCTCCTCAAATTCCCTCGATTCATTTTTAGAATCTTTAACAGAAAAAGGAGACACTGAAGCTAGCGCCAGTTCTTTTTGCCGACACTCCTCTAACAATTTCTTCTGCTCCTCGGTCAACTCAGGCATCGGCTTGGGACTCTTGGGTATATCATCTCCTAGACACTGTCGTTCGTGAAAGGTAAAAGAAGACTCGTTAAAATCTCTTCCAGAGCCCAGAAAAATTGGAGATTTAGTATCAGAGTTAGGAGTTTCCATCCCGCGGGTCAACGCAGCGATACGAAGAGGCGTGCTAGCATACGCGGAGCTCTTCATCAAGTCAATCGGAGTTTTTCTGTAGACTTTTTTGTTCCTTGTGTTGTTCATCGGAGTCTTGGATAAGTTTCCTTCATCGCTCGGCTCAACCGACGGAAAAACTTCCGGAGTGTCTTTAAATATAGTCTGGTCGCTTGTAAAAGGTATAGTTTCGTCCTGGAGATCCCGAGTCTTCCCAATTACTTGGAGCACCAAGTCTCTGAAAGCGCTGATGGACTCGTCGTGGCTGGTCAGCTGAGTCTCCTCGAGGATTGTCTTCAATTGTTCTTTAAAGTCGCTGGGTAATTTCTCGAAGGATTTTGTCAGACGGTCTAAATAAGACTGTCTTCCGTTGTTGCTGGATGTTGAATCAAGGTTTCTAACTCGGACATTACCCAGCTGGTGCAAGACCTCTTTTATTTCCAGCAAAGAAGTGTTTGCAGTGGAAGAATCCAAATGGAGCCACGAATCGTGAGGATTGTTTGGACATCCCACCGCGTCGGCGTACGAAGAAGCTGTCGTTACAGTGTCATTTATGTTTTTGTTCAAAAGATTGTTGATCACCTCGAAGGACCTGGACGTAAAGGACTCTTCAGTGGTCTGAATAGCTGAGGAATTTGCTTGGTAGGTTGACTGACTGCTGTAGTATGAGGTTTCTGATTTGTGAGAACTGATGTCTGTTTTAGGATCCAGTAAGTCGGCTTTTGCTTTATTCTCAGCTTCTATTTCTCGGCAAGTTTCCTCGAGTCTCGCTAAGCTCGGGTACTTCAGGGCGTAGTAGTTATCTCGCTCCTGCTTGGAAGACTCTAAGTCGCTGGAGCTGGTGAAGAAGCGGGTGTCTTTGAGATTCTGGGAGAGTTCTTCGTCGGAGAGGAACGAGTCTTCGTATTTATGGCGGGACAAGTCTGAAATAATTTTTTTTTATTTTTTATTTATTAGTAATTTTTTTGATATTTAGTTTGATGATTTTATTTATTAATAATCATTAATTTCAGGGATTTGTAATTTATTACTGTAAATTATTACTATTTTTTATTTAATATGGATCATTTGTTTTGTTTTAATTTTTTTAAAGGTTATAAGTAAAATTTTTTATTGCTAAAAATGTTCTTAATTTTAGAAGAAAAATTTGATCCAAAAATTATATTTTTCATTTTTACATGGCAATTTTTTTTTTTTTGACATAATTTATTATGAAAATGAAGTTAGCTGACATTACAAAATTGTTAGATATTTTTTATTGCGAAAATTTCAGTTAAACAATTAAAAAAAAATTTCACATTTAAAAAACTTGAAAAACTATAAGTACAATTTTTTAAAAATATCTTTTTAGATGACACTGAAGTTAGCAGACGTCTACAAATTTTTGATTTTTTTTATTAATTAAATTACAACTAAAAAGATAATTTACTAAAAAAATGCAACTTATAGTTTTTCAAGTTTTTGACATGTGCATTTTTTTTTTTTTTAATTGTTTAATTGAAATTTTTTCAATAAAAAATTTCTAAAAATTATTAAATGTCGACTAACTTTATTTTCGTCTTTTTAGTTGTAATTTAATTAAAAAAAAAAAAATCAAAAATTTTTAAACTTCAGTTTCATTAATTAATTTATTTGGTAAAAAAATTCTTAAAGTCAATTTTTCAATCCAAGATAAAATTTTATGGATTGAAAAACTGGCCCTTAAAATTATAAAATATCTGATTAATTAATTTTCATTCATTTATATTAAAAATTTAAATATTATATGCATAAAAATAATTATATGTATGGAAAATTTTAATGTCTGTTAATTTTAGTGCCATAGAATATTATTTTTTATTTATTAATAATGTTTTTATTTAATTAAAAAAGTATAAAAATTAATTTAGGCAGATGTTTGATAATTTTAATAATTGTGTGATAAATAAATTATTGCAAAAAAAAATTGATATAAAAATTTAAAGAAAACTAAAAATACATTTTTTTTTAATTATTTTTTTATTAAATAAATTAAAAAATTATTAAGTGGCTAACTTTAATGTTATAAAAAAATAGAATATGTCAAGGAAATTAAATAGAAAAAAAATCAATCAATTAATCAATAAGTTATAAAAAATAAATAAAAACAGCTGTCTAAAAATAATAATTCCGCGTGTAAAATAAATAAACAAAAAACATAAGAATGAGGTTGAGGTTAAGTTTGCAACTTACGGTTCCCACGTTCGATGTTTCTCCTCGCCTCCATGATTTTTATATAAAACAATTAACAAAACCAATTCCAACAATTGACAATTTTTTTTACCAGACTATAAATAATTAATTTGTGTTAAAAAAACAAATAAATCCAAGAAATGCGTATATAAATTTTTACGACGACGGTTACTCTCGTTGGTCGTTAGCCTTTTGATTTTAAATAAGTGTGTAGAAGCGCGGCTTAACCCTGCAGCGCCATCTTTGTGATTGGTTTGAAATTAAAAGAGAAAATCAAAATGGCAGGCAACTGACTCGATAAGAGAAAGAGAGGGATACGTTGTGCGGTTGCCCGCTCAAAATGTACAGAATTTGTGTTATTTAAACTAATTTATTGTAGTAGTAAATAATTGTGAAAACAAGTGAATTTAAATTGTTTAAAAATGATCGAATTTCCGCTTGGATACCGAGAAGTCGTTCCCGACCAAACGCAACCCGAAAATTGGAAGGAAATTATTTTAAATACCGGTAAAAAAAATTTACATAACCTAGTTTTATTAATTACAGTTATTTATTTATATTACAAATAATTATTATTAAATTTTATTAATAATTGAGTAATAAATTTTGTGAGATAAAAAATTTTTGTGAATTTATAAAATAGTTAATGACAATTATTAATTTATTATTATTCTAAATTTTAGGTGGAAGCCAAAGTACTCTCCAGGACATAAAAGTACCTGAACGTGCAAGCGGTTATTCATATCGTGACAATTACAAGTATTACACGCGGAACCGGTTTATTTACTGGCGAATAAGTCATGACATTTTGGAACTGATCGAGCACAGCTTTGACATCAATTTAATTAATTGCAAAATACGGTACAAGTTTACCGACACTCCGATACTCGACGGTATTTCAATACATGAGACTGTTAATTCTGTGGTGATACTTGTTGCTACTGTTTCGAGCATTCATAAATTGACATTTCCTCATCCAGATAAAATTCACAAGCAAGTGAGTATTTTTTGTTAATTTTTCTAATATACAATTATTTTTATTATTATTATTACCACTGTATTTTTTAAAGATATAAGCTCATCCCGATGTTATTCTCATCAAGAGCTTTCATTTGAGTACCCACATGCATTTTGATATATTTTTCATATATACATATATATAATATATATAAAATATATGAAAAATCGATGTGGGTACTCAAATGAAAGGTCTCGACGAGTGTAATATCAAAATGAGCTTAGATCTTTAAAAATGTCACTAGCTCACCAGATACAAGGTCATTTAAATTATGAATCTAGAGACCGACCCTTTGAATGCATCCTAAATATAATAAACTGACCAAAATTATTTTTTGAGTATATATCTTTATTATTATTCTTAAAAAAAATTATCAATAATAATTTTATTATTATTAAAGGAACACCTGCTGATATCTCACCCAGACTTGACAATCCAATCAATCTTCAGCGAAGCATCAGCGCAAGTAGCCCGCGACCCTCACTCCTTCCACGTGATATCCAACATCGGCACTACCAACTCACCAGTGCCTCACGCAGCAGCATCATGGCTAACCTTAAACCCCGAAGAAGCTTTATTCGCGCTAGCCTACAACACAGGAACAATCCTCCTTTTACGCTTAGACGGAGCGACCGGCCTAGTGCACACCAGCGAGCTGAAACAGGACTCAATAATGCCGCGCTTTCTCAGCGGGATCGCCACAGCCTTCCGAGGCCGCAACACCGAGGGAATGGTAGCAATGTCTCTGGTCATCCACCCCTGCGGGGACGACACCTACCTCTTCGCGCTCTGCCGCGAGGGGAACGTCCGAATGTGGTCCTGCAACAAGGCCCAGTGCGTCGCAGTAACCGAGGTCTCCGCCGACAGCCAAGTAGCCCAAGGAGCTCACGGTCACATGCTCAGAAAAATTCTTGGATCTACTGACAACGAGCTCTACCTCGGAACTTACCTTAAATTCAACTACGGCTGCGAGTTCAGCATCCTCAGACCAGTCCAAGACGCCGGACTGTTCAAATTTATCCGAGTCTGCACTCTCTTTCCTCCAGACCAGCACCTAGTGGACTTTGCTTTCACTCCAACTCGACTCTGGGCCGCCTGGAGGACCACTGACCTGGACACTGTCGCAGTGACTCACGCCCAGCTGCCTCTCAGTGGCGCTCAAGTCACTTCCGAGTGGGAAACAGCGATCTTGGAACCTATCCCAGACCGGGATTACATCATCACTGACCCTGGGACCGATCCGAGCCAAGCTTACCTCAGTTATATTTTCCACCCAGGTCAATTTTCACTTGCTGACATCACCCGAGCTTTGAACATCTACCGCCGCTCTAATTTCATGGCTGACATGACCTTATCCCCCGCGTTATTAAAAGAGCGAGTTTGCATGGCCGTCGAAGCTGAAATCCAAGCCGAGGTGATGGACTATGAGCTAACTGATGAAGATTATCTAGAAATTGCAAACCGCTGCTGGTCTAAATTTTATTCTTGCGTGATCCAGTACCACGTGAACGGAAGCAGGCCGGTTGGAATTCTCCTCCTTCCTACAGTCTACGGAGTAGTGCTACTAAAAAAATCATTCTTCTCTCTCCTTCGTCCCATGGAAGCTTTAGAACACTTACTGCTCTCCAATGAAAAATCTTACGCTTCAAGATTCAAAACCACCGCGATTTTTTCCCAAGATGAGGAAACCTGCCAAGACTTAATCGAGCTAATGGAAGCTGTGGTGATGCTAGAAGAGCAACTGTCTGAAGAAACTAAAAGCAATTTCCAACGCGAGCTTTCTTATCTCAAAAGTCCGGACATTGTAGTGGAAGAATTGTTCTCAAGATTGTTAACTGATCCAGACGACCCGCTTGCTGACTACGATTTTCAATTAGACTTGTATAACAAATTAGAAAACGTCCGAGACCCTGCTAATGCAATGGAGATGCTCCTCGAAGCTCTGACTTATGACACAGTCCAGCCGGAGAAACTTAAATTAGATTCCGAGCCAGAAACCTCGCGGATGCTCCTCACTGTCAGCCATCTCTTCGGCAGCCAGCTTGGAATTTCTACTGTGTCAGTTTCAGTGTCACAAATTACACAGTTGCGCTTTACAATTTGTAGAAATTTGCTTCTTCTTCAGCAAATAATCCTAGCTAGACCTGAGGTTTCAATTTCTAGAATTTTACATGAAATAAAATCTTCATTAGCTCCAAGGACTGTTGTTCTAACTCAGGCTTATTTTGTGATGAATTGGATCTGCGAGTCGACGATTAATTTGCAGTCGAGGCAGACATTGTTGGAGACAAGTATCCAGCGGCTTCAAAGTCTGAAATTAAATGAAGGCCGTGTGACTAGTAGGCATCAACGTTCGACGTCTTTGTTGGAGCTTTTTATCCAAAGCTCGGGTGCAAAGCACGCCTATACCTTGATGGCGAATAATATGGAGCTGGATGCTTCGACTTTGGTCCCCTGGCACTTTGGAATGCTCACGCATGTGAATTTAATAGGCCAGCTGATCTCTCCGCTTTGTGGAAACTTTGTTTTTCCCGAATGGCTGCTCTCCAGCTGTCAATTTAATCTTGTCCAAGATTACGTTCGGTTGTTGAGCACCTGGTGCGAGTGGAACAGCGCCTCCAGGAAGTTTATCCTCGCGGTCTCGCTTCTGGAGCTGGGAGAGACCAACAAGGCTTGTGATCAATTTTTAAGAGCCTCTAATGGAATTCTGACTGATAAATTCCTGGCTAGTATTCTTCTAGACGCGACTCCGGGCTCGGACAGCAACGCGTTGGTACAGTACTATCTGAAGATAATTGAATTATTTGAGCAGCATGGACCCTCTAAGTATATAATTGAACTTGCGGAAACGGCGATCACCATCGCGGAAAAGGACAATCCAAACTTGCCGACGTTGCACTCGATAATATTCACGCAGCATTTGCACCTGGGACATCATAAAGAGGCGTATCATTGCTTGAATTCGAATCCAGATGCTGCGAGAAGGTCAGACTGCTTGAGACAACTGGTGGTGACCTTGTTTGAGAGGAAGAAATTGATTGACTTGGTTTCTTTTCCGTATGTGGACATGTATGAAGAGCTGGAGAGAATTGTCGTCGGCAGGGCGAGAAGTGTCGATCTTATGGAGAACAATTATTATAATTTTCTTTATAGTTTTCATATTGAGAAGAATAATATTAGAAAAGCTGCTTCGGTTATGTATGAACAGGCGATGCGGCTGAGTCAAGAGTCACACTCGGTGCAGATTATTACTAGGCAAGCTCAGTGCTTGCTGGCGTGTATCAATGCTCTTAATTTGGTGAGGGAGAATTATAGGTGGATTGTTAAGCCAGTTGTTGATCAGACTTATCCGGATGAAGTAAATCCGAAGAAAAAACGTACCTTTTGTGGAAAAGAGGTATTTTTTTTATTTTTTATTTTTATTTTATTTATTTTATTATTAGTTTTTTATTTTATTTGTCATTTTTTTTAATAATTTAAATTATTAAAATTTTTATTAAAGATCCTACATTATAAAATCAAAAAAATGGTTCAAGTTCTGGAGCTCAAGGACATTCGGAACGAGTACTACCTAGTTGATGCAAGATTGAAGCTTTCTAAATTCAGATCTGAGATGCATACCATCGCGCAAGCAGACGCTGGAGAGCTGATAGTCTTGCTCTCGAATGTAGGACTGTACACAGTAGCACTTAATTTGTGTGACAAGTTTGGAATTTCCAAAACTTCAGTTTTGGAAAACTTAGCGGGCCAAAGCTTGAGACTGAGCGAGCATGAGGATCCTAACGCTTGGGATTGGCTTGTTTTGAACGATGTCTTTGATATTCCGGGGTATGGATCTAATGTTGCTGATATTGCGTGGCGCTTGTTGGAAAAATTAACTCTAGAGCACGAGAAGGAGGACAGCAGTGAGCTTCATAAAGGTGTAGCGAAGAAAATTCTTCAGCATGAAGCTTTCTTACCACAATGGCTGATTGCTTCTTATAAAGTAAGTCATGTTTAATTTTAATTTTAATTTTTTATTTGTATTCAATTTTTAATGTTTGTTTTTATTTAATTTTTAATGTTGATTTTTATTTTTATTTTTAAATAAATAATTAATTGAATTTTTTTTAGAAACGCAACGCTGCAGAGTTACTAAGACTGATATTAAACTCCGGAAGATTATTAGAAGCAACTGATCTAGCTGTTGATTATATAAACGCAGTCTTAGGAGAAGGAAAAGAATATTTTGGGCTTGATAGCCCATTAGTAATGTCTGGACCAGCAGTTTGGTTACCTTTTAATACATTTGAAGTCTTATTGTTAGAATTGGAGCATGCTAGTAAGGAAGACCCTACTTATATCGAGGTAATTTCTTTTTTTTAAATACAAAATAAAAATTTTTATTGTTAGCATTACTAAAAAAAAAAAAATATTATTTTTTATTACAGAGCCACGAAAATTTAAATAATAAATTAGAATGTTATATTGACACTGTGGTCCGAGTATCCAACGATATGGTTAGATTTAAAGTTCAATCCAGTAATAACAGTAAGTATAATTACATTTATCAGTAATTTTTATTCTAAATATAGATAGCTTGCTGGTTAACAGCGATGAGAATGATAAATATTATTATTATTCCAAATATTCCTGTTACTGTTGAAGCTATAAATCGTGGACATCGATTGAACAATACCTACAAAAATTTTATTAAATTAAATGAATATTATGAATTTTATTAATTAAAATTATCAGGAGAATTTAATTAATAATTACCATTAATAAAATAACTAATGCAGTAATAAATATTGAACCTATTGGTACTAACAGCCAAATACTTGAATAGTGTCGTTGAATTTCAGCCTCTAAGAACCATTGAAGACTTTTATTAAAACAAATCTAGAATAAATTTTTTCAGCTAATAAAAAAAAAAAAAAAATAAATTTTTGTAATTAAAAAAAAGTACACACCATTGCGGAACCAGTGTGCCATTAAAATATTTTTTTTTTAACTTTTTAATGTAATTAATCTTGTCATTTATTGTTCTAGTGTTGAAAAATTCGTAGTCCATCCAGTACAGTGAGTTTTGAAAATTCTAAATTCTGGAAGCTCAACATCAATAGCCACAAATTAACGAATATTAAATTTTAATACACTCGTTATACTAAGACATGCCAACTAGGATAATAATTAATAAAGTTATGTAATTAAATCACTTGGATCAATATTTAATCATTCTTTTTGTATTATTTGTAAAAAAAAAAAAAAAATCTTTCGATTCCAATAAATAATAATTTTTACAAATTATTAATTTATTCACTTACCTATTTTATACATTTTAATAAATTATTGATCAGACTAACTTATAAACTGAACAATTAAATTATATTTATTAAACTTTACTAAAAACTTATTATCAGAGTCAAAGGTTGATTTGTCTGTACTCTGTATTGAAGATTTAATGTCAAGCTGGGTACTAAAATAAACAGAGCTTAAAAAAAATAATAAGATTATTTAGACATCTGGTTATTTAAATAGATAACGCTGTAAGTCATTTTTAGTAATAATTTTATTATACAAATACATTTATCATGTAGAATATTGACATAAACACAATACTCTTCTTTCCTACAGTACGAAAACAAATAAAACGGAAGAACGGAAATAATAATATTTTTTTTTTTTTTTTTTACAAATTCATCAGTTTATAAATATAAATTTATTTTTATTAAAACTTATTGTAAGTAACTTCAATGATTTAAATACAAGTGATAAAAAATATTTAAAAAATGATTCTGATTTTATTACGACTAGGATAATTAGATGAAGATTAATTGTAATATATTTTGCATTTCATCCATCAATCAAGTAACATGATCACTCTCAATTTTTTTTTATTTCTTTTCAATGTTAAAAAAATTCAGTAATTATTTACAAGTGAAAAATTTAAAATTTTCAAATTTTTTTTCTTGATTCATTTGGTAAAAAATGTGAAAGAAAAAAAAAGCTTTATTACCTTTAAAAGTTGGAAAAATTTTGGCTCTCATGTTTTTGGATAAAATTTCTATTTTATCTTTTTTTTTATAAGTACAAAAAAAAAATTTGAATATCACGATTTTTTAAAAAATTTGTTAAAATTGTAATAAGCAATTTTTTTTTTTAATTCTCGTTCTAAAAAATTGAAAATAAAATTATACCACTTGTAAATATTTACCAAAAATTTTAAATTTTAAATAAATAAACACTCAAGTTTACCAAAAAAAAAAAAAAAAACAAAAAAAAAACCGCGAATAAATCAGTCTCAGCGGTTTAAAACTTAAAAACTAACCACCTAAATTTAAAGTTCATCATGTTCATCTTCTCTAGGCTCTTCATCATCAGCATCAACCTCCTGCGCACCATCCGTAACATTTTCCAGCGGCTCATCATCTTCCTCCTCCTCTTCTGGCACCTCATCAAGCGGAATACCAAGAGACTTCTTCATAAGCTGCTCCACACTAGCAGCAAAGCTAGCAGTTTCCCTCAACATGTACCCAGACCTGAGAGTAGCCGTCTTGAACATCAGAGTAGCCATCTCCTTGGCAGTAGCATCTTCAACATCAGCCTCCACCCTCTTAAGAAGCTCCCTGATCAACGGATGCCTTGGGTTGATCTCCAGAGTCTTCTTCTGGTTCAAATAGTAAGACTTCTGCGGATCATCAGCCTTCTGATGCGCGTTAGAAATAGCCAGCCGCTCCATATTACCGGTCCAGCCGAACATACTAGCCACCAGAGCGCAAGGCGAGTCAGTAAGTCGCTCAGAAATCTGGGCTTTGTTAATAAACTCCGAAAGAACGTCTCCCAGCCACTTGGTCAGCGGCTCGAAGGTAGTCTTCAGTTCCTCCATGCGCTCTTGAGCCTTCTTGCTGTCATCAAGAGTGAATCCCTCCTTAGCGACATTCTGGAACTTCTTTCCGTCAAAGGAAGGCAGGGCAGAGATCACGTGCTCGTCTACCGCCTCAGTAAGGTACAGAACTTCAAAGCCTTTTTTGATCAACCTTTCTACAAACGGAGACCTCTTGACCTCGTCTTCGCTGGCTCCAGCGATGTAGTAGATAGCCTTCTGATTGGGCTTCATCCTTGAGACGTAGTCATTGAGCGTCGTCAGGTTGCTCATGCTAGAAGACTTGAATAACAACAACTTGGATAGCCTAGCTCTGTTCTGCGAGTCTTCAAGAATTCCTAATTTAACATTTGTGCTGTACTCCTTCCAGAAAGAGTCATATTCTTCCTTAGAGATCTTCTTGATCATGTCCAGAACCTTTCTGATCAATTTCTTCTTGATAACTTTGATCAGTTTGTGCTGCTGGAGGTCCTCACGGGAAACATTGAGCGGCAAGTCGTCACTATCAACAATTCCGCGGATAAATGATAAATAATTTGGCATCATGTCGTTGATTTTATCAGTGATGAAGACTCTACGGACGAATAATTTAATATTGTCGGCTTTGGTGCCGTAGCGACTGAAACTATCACCGGGTTGAACCTTTGGAATAAAAAGGAGAGCTTTGAAGGTAACTTCACCTTCAGCGACAAAATGAATTTTAGACAGCGGGTCTTGGGTGTCTTTGGTCAAAGATTTGTAGAACTCGACGTAGTCTTCTTCAGGAACTTCAGAAGGTTTGAGGGTCCAAATAGGTTTAGAGTCGTTCATGCGCTCCCAGTCCCAGACAGTTTTGTCAATCTTCTTGGTCTTCTTTTCAGCCTCCTCAGCAGCTTCTTCAACAGCTGCATCGTCTTCGTCTTCAGCTTTGTCTTTCTCAGGTTGGTCTTCTTCTTTTGGAGCTTCAGTATCGTCTTCTTCCTCGACCTGGATGGTCTTGCTGGACCAGAGGTAGATCGGGAAGTTAATAAACTGAGAGTACTTCCTGATTAAAGATTTTATGGTGTCTTGCTGCAAGAAATCTAGAGCTTCTTCCTTCAAGTGGAGACTCACGGTGGTTCCACGCTTGAGAGTGTCGCCTCGAGGGTCTTCCACGATGCTGTAGCTGGAGCTGTCGGACTCCCAGATGTACTGCTGGTCGTCGTTGTGCTTGGTAGTGACCACGATTTTATTAGCAACTAGAAATCCGGAGTAGAACCCGACTCCGAACTGACCTATCATGTCGTTCATGTCCTGGGGACTTCCGGAATCCTGCATCTTGCCGAGGAACTCCGCGGTGCCGGATTTGGCAATAGTTCCCAGGTTGTTGATCAAGTCAGCTTTGGTCATTCCGACTCCGGAGTCTGTGATGCTCAGAATCTTGTTGTCCAGGTCGGCTTTTATTCTTATGGAAAGTTCGGGGTTGGTTTCTAGGACGCTCTTGTCTGTTAGGGATAAGAAGCGAATCTTGTCCAGGGCGTCAGAAGCGTTGGAAATCAACTCTCGCAAGAAGATTTCTTTATTTTTGTACAGAGAGTTGATGATCAGTTTCATCATTCGGTTCACTTCGGTTTCGAAGGTGAACTTCTCTGCTCGCTCACGCAGCTCTTGGATTTGAGCTGCGTTTAGACCGTCGATTTTTATCGCCTCGGCTTCTCTTTTGACTACTTCGTCATCTAGAATTAAAATTTTGGTAATTAACTTTTAAAATATTTTAAAAAATAAATTTTATTATGACATTTAATTTAACAGTCACTTAACAATTTTTTTATTTTATTTATCAAAAAAATTATTTTAAAAAATTGCATTTTTTATTTTTTAAAATTTCTACATGTTAATTTTTTTTTTTTTTTATATAATTTATATACTATAAAATTTTTAAAATTATTGAATAGATGCTAAATTAATTTTCATAATTTTATTACACTATGGATCTATTCAAAGATTTATCAGTTTAACAATTTTTGTAATTTTTTTTACTGAAAAAATTATTACTAAATAATAATAAATTATTACACTACAGTTAGCAAACATTTGGCAATTTTTTAATTTTTCTTTAAAATAAACTCGGCCAAGAAAATTATTTCTAAAAAATTGCATTTATAATTTTTTAGAGCTTCTATTGATAACATTTTTTTATTAAATTTTTCTTACTCTCAACAATTTGTTAAAATAATTCTAAAAATGATCAAATGTCTTTTAATTTTAGTATCATAAATAATTGTAAGAAAAAATTTAACATCTAGATTTTAAAAATTATACATGGAATTTTTTTTTACTGGTATAATTTATTTTAAAAAAATAAAAAAATGTTTAAATAATTATTAAATAAATAATTACCGGTTCTAGAAGCTTCCCGGCTTGATCCAAAATCTCTGTCAACAGTTCCAACCTCTTCATCAACATCATCGACATCATCTTCGCTCCTCACGGTACCTAGATAAATTTAATTAAAAAATTAAAATAATTATGAGTAAGTTTATGCGTAGAGTAATTAAAATAAATTTAATAATAATTTAATCAGGTGTTTAAATAAAATATTGAAATAACAAAATAAAACTTACCGATGAGCAGCAAAATTGCCAAACCGAAATAAATAAACTTTTTCATCGTGGCCAATAATCACTGGACCGACGAAATAAAATTAATTAAAGTTTACTAAATAAAATAAAATAATTGGAATGCTTGGAGTAACTTAAATCTCAAGCCCACGTTGGATGCGTGTCAAGTTGAATGTTAAATGTCCTGTGGTTGTTGGTTGTTTGATCTTTTTTATCTCTCGCACAATACCTCCCAAACCCGGTGAATGCCACCTCGGCGAGCCTGACCAATCACCGGTGACCACGCAGCGATCTTCTGCCAATCGGAACTCGAATTGTGGCTACCTTCTACAAATGTCGAGCGATCATTGGTTTAAGTTGATTATTTTTCTTTCATCTCTCTTCAATATTTGTGTTTAAATTTGTTTATTTTATTCTTCAGATGTTTTTTTTTAATGAAAAATATTTTTTTTATTTTTTAGAAATTTTAATTTTTTTATTTGTTATAATTATTAAAAAAGATTTTTTAATTTATCAATTGTTGGTAAAATATCTTTCAATTTTATTATTTGATAGTAATTTTTTTATTTTTTAAATTTTTTATTTAAATATTACAAATTATTTGAATTTTATTAAAAAAAAATTAATGATATTATCTAGTTATTAAATTTCATTAAAATTTGTTTAAATTTTCATTATTAATTAATGAAAAAAAATTCATTTAATTATTTCTTCATTTTTTAAAAAATTGAATATTTAATTTTCTTCTTAGTATCAAAAAAGATAAATATAATATAAATTTATTCTATGTACGCTTCAATAAAATTTATCAAAAAAAAAAAAAATAGATTGATTATTTTCACAGTTTTCTGGAAAATTTGAATAATAAAATAATAATATAATCACAAAAATTGGAGTAAAAATAAGAAAAGAGAAGAAATAAAGTAAACACTGAAAATTTTTTGATTCAAACATTAAAAATGATTTATAAATAATTGAATTTTATAAAAAAAAGTATAATTAAATTTTCATTAATTGATGAAGAAAATTTATTTAATTATTTTTACAGATCTTAAAAATGAATTATAATAAATTCTTCTTAGTAGAAAAAATAAATAAAATATTAATTTATTCTATGAACAGTTCAATGAAATCTATCAAAAAAAAAACTAGATTGATATATTTTCTCCAGTCTTTTTAAAAATCTGAAAAACAAAATAAAAATAATAAAGAAAAATTAGATTAAAAATAAAAGTAGAGAAGTAATAAAGTAACTCTGTAAATTTTTTAATTCAAACATTAAAAATTATTTATGAATAATTTAAAATAAATAAGTTTTATATAAAAAAAAAATTGATAAAATTATCCAGTTATTAAATTTTGATTATTAATTAATGAAAAAAAATTATTTAATTATTTCTTCAGATCTAAAAAATAAAATATTTAATTTAAAAATTAAATTTTCTTCTCAGTATTAAAAAATACAAGTAAGATTTAAATTTATTGTATGTACTATCCAATGAAATCAGTTCAAAAAAAACTTGATCGATTATTTAGACATCTTTTTTAAAAATAATTTAAAAAATAAAATAAAAATTGGACTAAAAATAAAATTAAAGAAGAAATAGAATAACCCTGAAGAGTTAACTTGACTTTATTAAGCAAAATCAATTGATAGAATAACTAGAAAAATAAATGAGCGTATGTGAACTACATAAGAGCATCACACGACATTGTCCGACATAAGTTTGCTGATGCTATATGTCAATGTGATGTGTTAGCTTTGAATTTATTTAGTTTTAGCATATATATATTTTACTATAGTACAGGTAAATTGTCTGCCTACCTTGTTACAAATGTACGTGCACCAGTATTAGTGATAGTAATAGTAATATAATGGTACCAGTACCAGTAACTAAGTAAATATATATACGTAAAGCTGGCCAGTGTGGGCACGAAGGTGCTCTACCTTTTTATTCACAAGCATACGTTAGTTACATTGTCACCTTCCATCCGGTTACTTCACCGTATCCTCGTTATCCTCTTTACAATCGGCGGTATCTTCTCCTGCGATAAATAATTTTTTATAAAATTTACAAACTTATTTTTCGATTTAATTATTTTTCTTAACTTCTATCAAACTGTTTCGACGGAGATTCCGGTGAGTTTTCTTCAATAATAAAATTTTAAAAATAATCAATGATTAATTTATAAAAATAATTGATTATTATTCTAATTTAATAATTAAAATTTTTATTTTTAACGCTCGACAATTTTTCGCTAACCGAGGTTTGTACTTTAAAAAAATTTCAAAGCTTTGAAAGTTGATTTTTGTTTTTTAGAAGTTTTTTTAATAATTATCTTAATAATGAAAGTATTAGATAAATATTTATTATTTTTAATAACAAGTTGCAAATTAAATAAAAAAAAAAAAATTACAATTTAAAGTCTAATACTTTCAATTTTATAAATTGCCTTATATTAGTTTTAATCACGCTTAAATTAGTTGTAGAGAAAAGAAAAAGTTTTAAGCGACGCGTAAAAAAGAATTTAGTTAGTTTTATGAATCAAAATAATAGCTAAAACCTAATAATGATTCATAAAATAATAATATGCCGCAAGTGCGAAGTAAAAAGCTTTACACAGTCATTTACAACAAAATCCTGGGTAGTTATAACACATACATATTTGTCGGTACATAAATAACTGACATAACATGACGAGGAATAAATATTTTTGTAAAAAGAGGGCACATTTGAGTTTGTATAGAACTAAGCCCAAAATTCGTTAATAATTGACAATAAGTTGATCGATCGTCGGGGATTATTTATGCACACGTATTTACTATTCTGCCCTCATAGCTTCGCTCACTAATGGATATCATATGTGATGTAGTGACACTCCGGTCGATGACAACCTGAAACATAAATATATTATACTTTGGAATTATAATAAAGAACAAACATCAAAACTTTATAATACTAAAGTTTGCCGACGTTTTTAATTATTAAATTAGAACTGAATAATATTTTTAAAAAATTGCACTTATAGTTTTCCAAGTTTTTTACAAAAAAAAATTTTTTTGTAATTTTTTTAATAAAAAAAAATTCTAAAAATTTTTAGACGTCATCTCACTTAATTTTCATTATCTAATGGACGATATTAACAATAAAAATTTTAAGTACAGACACTTAATAGACACTGAGAGAAAAAATTTCTTTGAAAAACATAAATATTTTTGTGACAAAAAATTAATATGTTGGAAAATTTTTAATAATTTTATTTTTTAACTAAAAAATCAAAATTTCTTTTGAAAAAAAATTTTTTTAAGTTTGAAAAAAAAAATTTAAAAAGACAACTTGAAAATTTTCATTCAAAAATTTTTTTTAACTTTTTAATTATAATTTTTTCAATAAAAAAAATTCTCAAGATTTTTAGATGTCGGCTTACTTAATTTTCATTATCTGATGGACGAAATTTACAATAAACTTTTAAAGTACACTGAAAAAATTTCTTTTGAAAAAAATAAACAATTTTGTGACAAAAAATTAATTTGAAAAATTTTTAATAATTTTATTTCTTAACTAAAAAAATTAAAAAAATTTTTTTTAAGTTTGAAAAAATAAAATTTAAAAAGATAAGTTGAAAATCTTTATTAAAAAATCTTTTATATTTTTCAATAAAAAAGATTTTTAATATATATATATATATATATATAATAATAATAATAATAATAATATATATATATTATTATTATTATTATAAAAAGATTTTTAGATGTCATCTAACTTAATTTTCATCAAAACTTTACTTATTTACTTAATTTTCTAGTAATAAAAAAAAATACAGTGTTTTGTTTTATTATATGACATTATAATGTATACGGTCTCATTTATTAACACGATAACTTATATTTAGTCCAGTATGTGGAACCTATCTTCACGATTATCTATATTGAGATAGTAAAGTTTAGTTATAAATTCAGGCTGCGATATTATCCAAAAGTAAAGAAAGTATCATGAAGCTTGCGATTTACGGGAACTGATTAAAATTTTGCTCTTATCGATTGATTTGCTAATTGAAACTATGGTAATTACAATTACTTTTATTTATTTTACCTAGATAATGTCTAATAGACCGGTGAGCGCGACGACGAGACAGGAGGCAGAGATGATCAACAAGGCCCAAAGGGCCCTGCATACTGCCGAAGATTCGATCGACAAACTTCGGCTGCTTTGTTTGGCCAGGGGAGCTGGGGGAATCCTCGGACTTGCGAGGTAATTTTTTTTTTTTTTTATTATTTTTCTGTAATTAAATAATTATTTATCGGGTGTGTGTATTTATTTAGGACATTTCGGCGCATGGACGAGGACGGTAACAAACAGCTGAGCAAAGAAGAATTGATTGAAGGGTTTGAAGCTATGGGCTTTGAATTTGAGGAAGAAGAAGTTGATGAAATTATTTCCAAGTTGGACACTGATGAAAGTGGGACGATTGATTTGACTGAGTTTATCACTGCTATAAGAGTAAGGTTTTTATTGATAATAATTGTAGATAATTTTAGAGACATTTCTTCATTTTTGTAACAAATTAATTTAGAAAAGAAAATTTTTTTTAAATCATAAATTTAATTAATTAAATTAAATTAATTTATTCTTTAAATAAAATCTAATAATAATAAAGTTTTTGATCTTACAGTAATTAATTAATAATATAATAAATGACTATTTATTCTTTACGTAAATCAATAATTTTATTTATTTGACCGTGAAGGTTTGCAGTTAAATAAAAATCGATTGAATAATTGAGCAAATAGTAACCTTATAATTATAAAATATATATAATTATAATTAGATAGAGATCCAAGGTCTTTTTATTATAAAAATTAAATTAACAGACTGAAAATTTTTTTTTATTACAAAAAAATTAAAACAAAAAAATTCACTTGTAGAAAATTTAAAAAATTATGCATGCAATTTTTTTTAAGTATTTTTTTACTTGTAATTAAATTGTTGAAAAAATTATGAAAATTGTTGAACGCCGCTTAATTTATGTTAGCAGACATCTAAAAACTTTTGGAATTTTTTTTTATTAAAATATTATTACAAAAAAAATTTTCAGTTGTAAAAAACTTTAAAAACTTTCAGTGCAATTTTTAAAAATATTATTTTGTTCTAATTTAATTATTTAAAAACTTCATTATTATGGCTAATTTTAATAATACAAAAATTAGCCGACGTTTTAAATTTTTTAATTTGATTTTATTCATTAAAAAATAATTTTTAAAAAATGCACTTACAGTTTTTTCAAGTTTTTTACAAATGAAAATTTATTTTTTATTTTTCTTCATTAAAAAAATTTTAAAATGCCTGACTTAATTTTCATAATTTTATTATAATTTATTATTCCATAAAAATTAAATTTTTATAAAACTTTTATTCTTAAGTTAAGTAAGAAATAGATAAAAAAAATTAAAACTAATGATAAAAATATTACAGCCTCCGATGTCTGAGAGCCGAATAAAACTAGTAGAGCAGGCGTTTCAAAAACTCGATAAGACTGGTGACGGTGAAATAACAGTCGCTGATCTCCGCGGGGTTTACAATGTCAAATGTCATCCGAGATATATAAGCGGCGAGGAGAGCGAGGAGAGTATTTTGAACAAATTTTTGGGAAATTTCGAGCAAGAGAACAGCAAAGACGGCATTGTAAGTCTCTTAATATTTCTTCTTTTGTATTTTAAATATTTAAATATAAATAATTAAATACTCGGTTATTTAATTATTTCGCAGGTTACAATGGAAGAATTTATGAATTATTACAGCGCAATAAGTGCTAGTATTGATCACGACGCATACTTCGATCTCATGATTCGCAATGCTTACAAATTATAAATTATAAATTTACTGCTCTGATTAAAAGTATTTTCAGCAGAATTTTATGAAGAAATATTTATAAAAAAATTAGTGCATGCCTATGAGTGTTCATATAAAGTAATTCAAGTACTCCACGTTAAAATATTTTTTTTTATAAACATTTAGATTTTGACTATCAACATTCCATTATTATCTTCATTAAATTAAATAACTTTTTACACAGCTTATTTACAGAGTTTATTTATAATTAATTATTACTAGTATTATTATTGTTAATATTATTAATGGTTTATATAGAATTGTGTTTCTGTGATTATTAATAAATTATTAATCAAATAAACTTCAATAAATTATTTATTCAAATTTTAAAATTCAAGAAAACAATAAACAAAATATTGCAGTGTAAAATTATAAATAGAAAAATTGAATCAGCGTAATAGTGTACAAAAATAAACTCTTTAAACCGGAAGAAAGTCAAAGGTGTTAATAAATTGCACAATTTTATAAATTACTCAATAGTTTATCAACGAAAACCGGTCGTTCAACCGTCATTTTAAGTATTTGTACAGTTGTCATCAGTGTAATGAAGAGATTTATACTATTGTAGTCAGTATTTTTAATTTTTAGAATTAAAAAAAAATATAAAATTCTATTTATAAACAGAAAAAAAAAATTAATTTGAATCAATGAAAATTAAGTTAGCATATTTAATAATTTTATTACAAATAATTTATTGCAAAAAAAAAAATTGACAAGAAATTTAAAAAAATAAAAAATGCAATTTTTTTTTAATATTTTTTTGTTAAAATGAAATTAAAAAATTAAGTGACTGCTAAATTTTTATGTAATTTTGAAGTAAGTAAATAGTTTTAAAAAACTTGATCTTAATTTAAGTGAAAAAATTTTTAAACTAAGAAATTTTTAAATATTTATCACTTAGAGGTAAAAAAAAAAAAATAAAAATTCTATTTATATAAAAAAAAAATTAATTTGAAACAATGAAAATATCTTTAATAATTTTATTACGAATAATTTATGGCAAAAAAAAATTTTGTATTGATTTAACAGAATAAGTGTTAGATTTAGACATAAAAGTGTTAAATATTTAACACTAAATTTTTTGACGTAAAATTTTTACTAACTTGATTAAACTTAATTTTTTTTTCTGTAAAGAATGAGGAAATAAAAAATAGATTAGTAATAAAACATAAAAGCGACAATTAGTAATCTAATAAATAAATAAAAAAGGATTTATTGATTAAGTTTAAAGTTCGAATATGGAAGCAATCTAATAAATAAATAAATAAATAAAGTTAAAAGTTGGGGTAAAATGAGTATGTATGTTTTCTTGGCTTACTCATAGTCCGAGGTTACAAACTAAAGATACTTTTTATAGATATTTGTGTGTGATATATGATATAAGTATGTATGTAACATTAGTATAAGTATAAACGGTTTAGTGTATAAAATGAAAATGATAATAACGAATATTTGCTGACGACTTTGGTTAGTATTCACGTGGACTCCTCTCTGTTAAGTTCAGTTCAGTGTATTTTGTTGACCTGTCGCTATAGTTACCAGGTATTTTTATTTATATCTAATCATTACAGTTACTTTGGGGTAAGATGGACATGAGAGACTGCAATTATTAAAATCAGCTATCGGCCATTAATTCGGCTAGTTCGTCCTTCATTTTGGTTTAAATATATATATATACTGATGCATACGTACAATATAATATAATATATTAAAATATATCAGTATTTTGCCGCGTCATTTTGACTCATTGAATAAATTGAATATTCCTTTTTTGTGTCTGTTTTTCGCTGTCACTTGTACGGAGATTTTGCGCTCTGGAAATAAAACAACAAACTGTCAACTGTAAGTCTTTTGTTTGTACTAATTGCGTTGATCAAATTTTTTTTTTTCAGTTTAACAGAAAATATACTTATGTAAATGTGGTAAATAACAAGTAATTGATTATCTCCGGCCAAGGCAACGAATCCTCTTCATTTTTTAACTGAAGACGTGTTCAATTCTGCAGGTTATATCTGAAAGGAATATATATATTATATTATAGAATATATATATATATAGAAACAGAAATAGAGATTTTTTAGTAGAAATTCAGCTGTAAAATGTATCGTACAATTGCTGTCGTGTTTATCTTTGGTAAGTACAAAGATTAAGTTTTTTATCTTATTTATTTAATATGCCAGCTCGTTTAATTGAATCTGGACTTTAAAATTTTTATTCCTTTGTTTTTTATACATTTTTTTTCTCTATATTTATTTCAGAGCATTCGGAGTTATTATTGATTTACTGAAAATTATTTTTCTGCTTTAAAATTAAAATTGTTTTGTTGAAAATTGACGAAAAAATTTATCATTTAGTAAAATTAATTTTTTATAGAGTTAATTAAGAAATTTTTTATTTAAAAAAATATATTAAATTTTTTTATATCAGAAAAATTTAATAAATTAACCATAATTAATTTTTTAGTTGAAGTAAAAATTTTTTTCATTGAAAATTATTGATTAAAAATTTCTTTATTTATTAAAATGAATTTTTAATAATTAAAAAAAATTTTCATTTAAATTTTATTAAATTTTTTTTATCAAAAAAAAATCTAATAAATTTATATAATTAGCTGTAATTAATTTCATTAGCCTAATTAGTGTAATTTACGATTTTTTTCTAAATATTTTTTTAACTTAATAACATATTTACTAAATAAAGATATTGATAAGACTACCTGTCTGTACAAATGAGTAATTACTCGATAATTACAATTTAAAAAAATATTTCAAGTATTTATTTATACTTGATAAAATATTAGATAACCCATGACATAATATTGAGGAGTAATTGAATTATTATAAAAATATTAAAAATTAATAAACAGAAGCCATGAGTATTTAAGTTACGTACTAAAATTATGCAATAATTTAATCCGTCATTTAAAACAAAATATCTATAATTATTTACTTCTCTTTCATATGCAAGTCGAATATTTAATCTAGGAAATTTTCCACAGTATAAAATTGATGACAATATTTTTTTTTTTTAAGGACTGAGTAGTGTGCAAAGTCAACTGATCCCAAATGACCTGCTAGACAAAATTCCGGGTGCCGTAGACGTTAAGTCCTTGAACGAGACCGCGCTGGGACAGGTTGAAAATGCAAAGAACCAGTTTAAGAGCAAGTGTGAGAAGAACGGTGGACCGGATGCTTTTGACAAAGTGATAAAGGCCAACGAGCAGGTCCAGAATTGTGTAAAAGGTTTGGTAAACATGACTGAGCTGCAAGATGAGATCGAGAAGGCCAAGCCGACTGGAGACCTTGATATTGTATTCAAAAAATACTGCATGAAAAAAACGACACTGAAGAAGTGCGTTACTGATTTCACTTCGACCGTGGAAGCTTGCCTTGAGCCGCAGGAACGGGATACTGTTAAAATAGGTTTGAATGTCACTGATTCACTTTTGAACTTCATCTGCCATAAGGAAGGTGATCGCATTGCGTGTAAGTTTCTCCTTCTAATTAAATATTATAATTATTTTTTAATCAACTGACGTCTGATCTTTTTTTTGCAAACAAGGATAAAAATTTTTTTTAATTTATTTTTTTAACAAATGTTCAGAAAAATTAATTTAAAAAAATTTCATTTTTAATTATTTTTTTGCTATAATTTATTTGTTAAAAAAATTATCAACATTTATTTTGATAAAAAATCAGTGATCAGGTGTCTGCTGATATTCCAATATACTTTTTATTGATAAACTTACTGATTAAATATGTAATATTGAATTACAGTGTTTATCGCTGCCGGAGGCCCGGAATGTTTCGCTTCACAACAAGCTGGTCTTCAGCAATGTCTCAACTCAACTTACGGAGGATATTTACCAACAGGTGACTCAGAAAAATCTGCACCTTCTCTTGAATCTCTTCCGAAATTAGCCTTCGGAATTAACGAGTGCAGGTAAATTATTTATATATTAATTAATTATGATTTGAAGTCTTAATTTTAATTGTTTTTTTTTTTTTTTTCAATAAAAAAAATAAAAATTTTCAGATTTCGGCTAATTTATAATTTTCATTATAAAAAATTAAAAAAAAAATGACAGATATTTATTAAATTTTAATAATTTTTGTAACAAATAAATTATGGAAAAAAAAATTATAAAAAAAAAATTGACATGTAGAAATTTTAATGAATTAAAAATGCATTTTTTATAAAGCATTTTTTTTTTTTTAATTTATTTGTTAAAAAAAATTAAAAAATGATCAAGTGACTGCTATCTTTAATGTCATGAATAATTGACAATCTCTTCTCTGAAGCAAATAATTAATTAAATAAATTTTTAGCGACATGGAGAAACTCAGAGGATGCGTCGTAACTGAACTGGAAAAGTGTACTGACCCGACACCAGGAAACATCGCCGATGCTTTGTTTACCTTCGTAAAGCGTGTAACACCTTGTGAAAATCTTCTCGCTGCTCGAAGTGCTCCTCTCGTTGAAGATCCTAATTTGCGGCCAAGGAACAGCGCTCCGATTAGCGCCAACAATGTTTACTCATTTTTGTTTGTCTCTGCAGCTCTCGCTCTGGTTTAAAAAATAAAAATTCATAATTTATTATTAATAATTAATTAATTTGAACAAATTTTTTAGCGTTGTGTTAAATTGAGTGAATTTTATTTTGTAAAAGCATCCGGTGGTGTAATGATAAATTAGAATTGTATACATATCAAATAAATGTTGTCTTTGATTTTTTAATACTTTTCTATTGATTGTTAACTTGTATTTTGTATTTTTATATTATACGTTATTATATATTTTATAGTTGAGATATATAATGTTGGCACTATTATATTATAAATAAATAAATAAATATACATATAAGCACTTTAAATATTTAATATTATAAAATTAATTAAATAACAATTAATAAAAATGTCAATATAAATATATATTTATTGTTTTTTACTTTCCACATTTTTTATTTTATTTACTTTTTTATAAATATTAGGTAAGCTGACATATCTTAAAATTTTAATAATTTTTTTTTATTGAAAAAAATTATTACAAAAAATTAATTTTTGAAAAAATGTAAGTGCAATTTTTTAATTATAATTTAATAAATTAAAAATAAAAATTGTTAACTTTAATGTCATTTTTTTTTATTTAATATAAAATTTTAGATGTCAAAAATTTTTTTGTGAAAATGAAACTATGTGTGTACTTATAGATGTGACTGTACATTTATTGACATTTAGGTACAGATATAGTCACACGCATAACCTTTTGTACCATAAGTGCAGTAATCAGAATGTAAAGAATAAAAATAAATAATTTAAAATCTAAATAAAATATGAAATGACGTAAACTCAGTGATTTGATAAAAGACAATTTTTTATATACTTTTGAACAAAATATTGATATAAATAAATATTATAGACAAGTTAATTATTCGTAATGATAGAAATAAGTAGAGTAAACATAGAACCTTATCATCCAGACAATAAAATTAAAATAAAAAAAAATATTTATCAAAAATAGCAATGAATATATATTTATTTATTGTCATTTAAATAATTGCAATTTTATTTATTTTATTAATTGTTGATATTTTAAGTTAGGTGAAAAATCAAAGTAAGTTTAATTTTTATTTACTACTATTTAATTTTTTAAAATTATTTTTTCAATAAAATAAATTAAAGTTAGCTGTCATTTGACTATTTTTTAATTTTTTTAAAAAAAAGATTTCCAAAAAATTACATTGTTAATTTTTTTAAATTTCTACCTGTCAATTTTTTTTTTCAGTCATAATTTATTTGTTAAAAAATTATAAAAATTTTAAGATGTCGGCTAATTTAATTTTCATAAAAATTTTTTTAGTTAAATAATTGGTACTAATTTTTTTTTTTTTAAACAGTAACTAGGAATTGATGTAAAAAATGGATACTCCAAAACCAGGAAGATTAAACTACACTCATCAGATGGATGAGTCAGATGGAACTCCGTTTGTTTACGAGCACCGGATGAAACACCTAGACAAGCCGAGTGAAGACACTGTGTTATTAACCGGAGAGTCTAAAGGGGGATTGTCTCATCCACGTGCTTTGTTATTTTTAGGATTGTGGTACATATTTAGTGGGTGTACGCTCTTTCTCAATAAATATATTTTGTCTTACATGGAGGGAGATCCGACTATTTTAGGTAATCCTTTAATAAATATTATGATAAATAAATTAGCTGTCATTTTTAAAAGTATTTTTATAACAATCAAATTACAATAATGAAAATACTTTTAAAAATTTCCAGTACTAATATTTTTTTTTAATTTTTACATGTGGAATTTTTTAATTATTAATTACTTCTTTAATTATTTTTATTCCTCAGGAGCCTTTCAGATGATAACAACAGCAGTGTGCGGATTTATCCAGATGTACTTTCCCTGCGGAATGTACAAAACAAGCCCACGACTTGTTAAGCCTCCTGGATTTTACAGACACATGATTTTAGTCGGCTGTACCCGATTCACGACCGTCGTCCTTGGTTTGATAGCGCTCAATTATGTTGCTGTTAGCTTTACTGAAACTATAAAGAGCTCAGCTCCTTTGTTTACTGTTTTAATTAGTAGATATTTATTAGGTAAGTGATAAATCACTCTGACTAATGCTTTGAATAATTATGATAATTAATTTCAGGTGAACGCACAGGTCTTTATGTTAATTTATCATTGATACCGGTGATGGGTGGCCTAGCACTTTGCTCAGTGAATGAATTGAGCTTTGATTTTAAGGGATTTATCGCAGCAATGGCTACTAATCTCACTGAATGCTTGCAAAACGTCTATTCTAAAATGTTAATTAGCGGCGATAATTTTAAATATACGTAAGTATTTTTTTTTTTTCTATACAAAGTTGAAAAAATTTTTAATTAAATTTGCATTTTTGATATATTTTTGGTATATACATATATATAATATATATTTTAAAGATATAAGCTCATTACGATGCTACACTCATCAAGAGAAATATATGAAAAATTGATGTGGGTACTCAAATGAAAGGTCTTGACGAGTGTAACATCGGGATGAGCTTATATCTTTAAAAATGTCAATATTTCACGAGATATTTGTTAAATTGCACTCTACTTTCTTAATTATTAACATTTTTAAAGATATAAACTCATCCCGATGTTACACTAATAAAGAGCTTTCATTTGAGTACCCACTTGCATTTTTGATATATTTTTCATATATACATATATATAATATATATAAATATATGAAAAATTGATGTGGGTACTCAAATGAAAGGTCTTGATGAGTGTAACATCGGGATGAGCTTATATCTTTAAAAATATCAATATTTCACAAGATACAAGGTCATTTTTTAATTATGTATCTAGAGATACAGCATTTTCGAATTCAGCCTAAATACTTATCATCATAAATTGAAATTAAATAACATTTTTCAGCCCAGCAGAACTTCAATTTTACACAAGTCTCGCATCAATTGTCGTACAAATACCTGTAACACTATTATTCGTTGATCTAAATTCTATACGGCATTCCTTCAGTGCAAAACTTTTATCCTCATTTTTATTGAACGGTATATTCTTCCATTTTCAAAGTATTACAGCCTATGTACTGATGGATTATATTAGTCCAGTTACACACAGGTAATTTAAACTACCATCTATAAGTTGTAATAATAATAATAATAATAATAATAAATTAAATTATAGTAACAATTAAATTGATAATAATAATAATTAAATTGTTCTAGTGTTGCCAATACAGCCAAACGAGCATTTCTCATCTGGCTATCTGTGATATTATTCGATAATCCAGTCACAGGCCTATCTGCTCTGGGTACTTGTACAGTAATTGCTGGCGTATTGCTGTACAACCGGGCCCAAGAGTACGACAGAGCTAAAATAAACAAACTACGCTTCAACTCTAAGATAAATTTACACTGATCATATTAATAATCATATAAGTTTTAAATTTAATTATAAAAATTTACTTAATTACAATTAAGAATTTATTTTATTTTAGGTGGAATTTAATAAATAAATTTTTATTATCATAATTTTATTTTTTATCTATAAATTGATAAATCAACTCAACCATCACAATAACAAACTGGATAATCGGAATGTCAGTATTAATTTAACTGATCTTGATTAATGAGGGTATAAATAACAATTATTATTTTTTTTTTTTTTCTTAATTTGTTTAAAGTCGCATAAACTACTAAGGTCATGAGCGACTACGGTAGGGGGTAAACTTTTGAGATTGGAACTCGTTTTTTATTTCTTGGCCTGAGCAGAATAATACACTTAAATATTGAAAATATTAATTGGTGTACGCCGGACTCGAACCCGGTCCAATGCTTTGGTAACCAAGGGCCGGATCCGATAGGCTACTGCGCGCCTAACAATTATTATT
Organism: Cotesia congregata; assembly: GCA_905319865.3. Classification (NCBI taxonomy): domain Eukaryota; kingdom Metazoa; phylum Arthropoda; class Insecta; order Hymenoptera; family Braconidae; genus Cotesia; species Cotesia congregata. Next base: position 21,522,323 of record CAJNRD030001123.1, on the reverse strand, counting down.
ATTATTATTATAGATAAAATATTTATATAATTGATATTGACAAAATACTAAAAGATAAATTTTTAAGATTTGAGCATATTATTTATCTTTTTTTGCTAAAAAAAATAATCTATTTAAATTAACAAATATTATTTAATTATATTCAATAAGACACTTTCTTTTATTATCGCTAATGATAAATTGTGGCAATTATTGATATTGTAAAATTTTAAAAATCCATATCAATAATTATAATTTTGATTGGAATGAATGTGATGTAAAAAAATTTGTGAGATTGAGAGTCCAAGTCTGACAATAAAAATATTTTTTACAACTGAGAAGCTTTCAATGCTTGTTCCAAATCGGCTATCAAGTCACTCTGGGTTTCTAGTCCGACTGATAGACGAATCAGCTGGTCGTTGATACCCAATTCATCTCTCGCTTCTTGCGTCAGTGAAGCGTGTGTCATTACTGACCTGATTACCCAATAAACAAGTTTGTTTAATAATAGGTCAAATGATTGATTAATTAATAAAAATTTGTTATGATACTTACGGCAATTCCGCGAGAGACTCATACCCGCCAAGTGACTCGGCTATCATGAATATTTTTAATGCTTTAAGGAATTTACGCGAGTCGCCTTTTAAGTAAAACGTCACCATACCACTGTGTCCTGACATTTGTTTCTTCGCTATTTCATATTGTGGGTGTGATGGTAAAACTAGAGTAGATTAATTTATCTTTAGTAAATAGAATTGTTTTATTATAAGTTATTATTGTTAATAAAGTATTTATGATTCTTACGAGGATGAAATACTCGGATGACTTGAGGATGTGATTCCAGAAATTCAGCCACTGCTAATCCGCCTATCATGTGTTGTTTCATTCTTACTTCCAGGGTCTTTAAGCTTCGGCTTACTTGTGAGCAATCAAATGGTGATGGTACAATTCCAAGTGCTGAAAATATAATAATAAAAATTATTATTATTATTTATTTATTTAATGGTTTATTTTTTGAATCGTTATTTCACTCATTCATTTTATTTATGATTTTATTTCTGAAAAAAAAAAATTAATAATAATAAATGAATAAAATTTTGCTTTATTAAATAATGACTTTTGTTAAATTGCATTGTACTTTCTTAAATATTAACGTTTTTAAAGATATAAGCTCATCTCGACGTTACACTCATCAAGAGCTTTCATTTGAGTACCCACATGCATTTTTGATATATTTTTCATATATACATACATATATATAATATATATAAATATATGAAAAATTTAAGTGGGTACTCAAATGAAAGGTCTTGCTGAGTGTAACATCGGGATGAGCTTATATCTTTAAAAATGTCAATAGTTCTCAAGATACCAGGTCATTTCTTAATTATGTAATAATAAATATGATAATAATTAAAAATTATTATTATTATTATTATTTAAATGAAAATGTATGTTTAAATTTAAAAAAAATATTAACCATTTTGAAGAAAACGCAATCGTTTTTCAAGTTCATCGCTCCGGACAATAATTGCACCCATTACAATATCCGAATGTCCATTCATATATTTCGTCAACGAGTACAAAACACAGTCAGCTCCTAATTCTAGCGGTTTCTAAAACAAGAAATTAATTAAATAAATACTGATAATGATAAATTATATTTATGAGGAAAATAAAAGCAAAAAAATATATATTTACTTGGAAATAACAAGTGAGGAAAGTGTTATCAACTACGACAATGATATCTGGTCTAATAGCTTTCACAGCGTCAACAATAGCACGGATATCAATGATCTTAAGCAACGGGTTTGTTGGTGTTTCAATCCATACCATCTGCAAATAAATAAAATGAGTATCATATTAATATAAACCACGAACCATGGAATTTGCTGACCGCTAACCACCAACCACAAATAAAAAGGGTGACACGAAAAAATTTCCCCTCTAAAATTTTATTTTAAATTATAATATTATTATCCCTGATTTTGTCGTGAAACCATAAAAATTACCTTCGTGTTCTCTTTAATAGAGTTGACGAAATTTTTAACATTCGTACCATCGGCGAACGTGATATCAATCTTATTTCTTGAAAGACAGGTTCTGAAATAACGGCTGGTGCCACCGTAGACATCGTCGACGCTCAGGATGTGGTCTCCAGATTCCAATAAAGCTCCCAGTGCTGTATTAGCACCCAGACCTGATGCAAAGGTCAGCGCATGCTTGCCATTTTCAATTGCAGCGAGGCATGTCTCCAACATGTTGCGAGTTGGGTTTCCACTTCTGCCGTACTCATATCCCTGTTGAATTATTTGTATTAATATATTTACAACTATATTTTTTTTTTTATTAAGTCATTAGTGTTATTATCATATAATTTAATTAAATTAGTCTTTATAGATTATATAAAGTGTCAAGTGTTGACAATAAAAATAAATTGAACTTTTTATTGACTATTCAATAACACTTTTAGTGTAATTAAGTGTTGATAATATAAAAAAAATTAGTAATTGCTAATTTATGATAATAAAATAAATACGGCTAATTAAATTTTTATTTCAGGTCATTAAATTTTACTGTTAAAATTTTATCAGCTAGATATGATAAGTTATATTTTAGCTAACTATAATGTTTTATTTTTAATGAAAAATAAATTTATCTAAAACAAAGAATAGATTAATTATCTTTTTAGAGTTAATGATTTTTGTCGTAAAATATATTATTTTTTTTGTTAATAATTTTTTAATAAAATATAATATTTTTAAAAATAGAGCAATAAAATTGAATATATGCGGAGTTAAAATAAAATATTAGTGTATTGAGAATTAAAAAAAAAAGCTGAACAGGCAGAAAAAAATCTTTTTAAAAATTCTAAGACTAATATTTTAATAATAAAAATAAGCAGAATAGTATTTAATATTTAAAATTTTAAAAATAAGTTTGGAATATTAATGCTTTGTAAAACACATGAATGTGATACAAATAAAACTCTGTCTATCTATTATATTTTTAAGTAAAAATAATTAATGTTACTATTATAAATATAATATTGATTAATTAAAATAATTAATAAAACTTACACGATGTTCAGCAGCATCATCTTGCCGAAAAGTCGTTGACATAACCAATGGTCCAACAACTGGGCAATGATTCCATTGAAGTGGATCTTGTCCAGCATGAATAGCTTTTGTAGCAAAACCTTCTTCGGTGTTGGTCGGCATTTTAACTTATCTATGAAAAAAAAAATGAGTGCATAAAATTAATAACAGAAAATTATTATCATATCTATTTACAGACTAATTACTGATTACTAATTCCAACCATGTAAGATGTAAGTAGTTGAATTAAATCGAGTAATTTGTATATTAATAAGAGAAAAGGAGCACAGAATAAATTATAAACGAGTTAAACTACGCGATTTTAATTCAATTCTCTGAATTCCTAAATTAGCTGATAAAATTTAATACTAAAAATTACACTATTTCTGTACGTGGCACCTTATGCTTGCAATTGACTAAAAAAAAAAAACTAGCAGACAATGCGGATGATATTTTAAAAATTATTGCATCATCACACGACATCCGATACCTGCCAAAAATTTTTTAAGTTTTTTTCTGACAGAAAACAAAAATAAAAAGGAACTAATTACCAATTAAAAATCACGCAATTACTTTATAATTAAAGTACTTACAGTTGGAAATTAAAATCGAAGAATTAGAAGAGAGATTGGAATCTTAGACCACCCGGCTTGAAAGGCGACTCAGCAATGACTTGCTCGGGATTTGGAGCTGATCCTTCTTGTTCACGACCAATACGCGCTACAGACAAGTCACCATTCCACTTATTTACTTACATGCTTAGATCATATGTTCATTGTACTGTACGGTACGTCGACACTACTGTCCTCACTTTTTTTTTTTCGATAATCAAAACTAAATTTGAATTTCTTTTTTCTTCTCAAGTATTTCATACCTGAAAAATAATAAATTATTGTTAAATTGTTTAAAAAAAAAATAAATTAGCAGATATTTTATAATTTTTGTAACAAATAAATTAACTGAGCAGATATTTAATCATTTTATGAATTTTTTTAATAAACTATGTTAGAAAATATGAGAAAAAAAATTGAATAAATAAAAAATGCAAATAATTTTTTGGAGCAAATTTATTTATTAAAAAAAAATTAAAAAATGGTCAAGCTAACTTTAATGTCATAAATTACTTAAAAAAAAAAATCGACATTAACATTAACTGTCACTTGATAATTTTTTAATTTTATTTAAAAAAAAAATTGTTTTTAAAAAATTGTATTTACAATTTTTTAAAATGTCTAGATGTCAATATTTTTTTTTTTTTCCATAATTTATTTGTTAACAAAAGTTCTAAAAATTTATTAAAATATCTGCTAAATTAATTTTCATAAAAAATTGACATGTAGAAATGAAAAAAAAATTGAAAATTCAATATTTTAGAGTAAAATTCTTCGTAAATAATTGTAAAGTGACTTCTAATTTAATTAAATAATTAAATGTCATAAAAATTGTTATAAATATTGAGGTTAGATTTTTATAAAAAAAAAATTAATAAATTGACCTTGTAATAAAATTTTTTCCTTACCTTGTCTCAAATGTTTATTCAATTCCATTATTATTTTTATTATTATCATTATTAAAAAATAACGACAATAAATAAAACTTAGGTTATTATTGCAAGTTAACAATAAAAATGAACCATAATCACTTTCAACAATAAAATACCACACATTTATTTTAAACTCATTACTTTCACTTTTATTAACCACCATCTCCATTATTCAATTACCATGGACATGTAATTAATAAAAATACTTAGTGTTTTTTTGTTACAATATCTGCAAGTCACTGATTGTGCAATAAACTTTTAGTAATAATATTAGTTAATATACTATTAATAATTATTAACAATAAAAATTTAAGAAGAAATATTTAAAAGCACTTGATAAAAAAACAAGAATAAAATAAAATAAAAAGTGTATAAATATAAAAAAATAAAAGGTTTTTTTTAAAACGTCGCGCTTCTTGATCTGCGCATGAAATCGCATATGTTTTTATAACTAAATATATATAGATATGTATGGGTACATATATATTGTATGTTTATAGATATAGATGTATACTTATGTATGAATGTATAAGAATAGTTATTATATGTTTGATGTTTGTAACCAATCTGAGAGATATGACAAATAGTAATAATCTAATTATTTTACTGGGAATAATTGCCATTAAATTGACACTTGCTGCTGTTATCAATGAAGCTACGCACAAAAAAGACCCATGTGTTGTGCTGTGTGATAAAATACCGGTATCATTTTTTTTGGCAACTGATAAACTGATCAGCGATTCGGTAATTACAATATTTAATATTATTAATTATTTTTTACAAGTATTAAATATTTATAATTAATATTTGTTTATTTGTATTTTAATATTATTATTTTTTATTCTAGGTTGAAGAGACCAAGGAGTGTTGCCAGAGAGGTTGTAGATTTTTTAATTTAGCTGACTCGCAGCAAGGAATTGAAAAAAATGAATTAAACGACACCAAGGACGCCTGTGAATCATGTAATTTTATTAGCCTTACTTCATTTAATTGTACCTCGTTCATAATAATTACAATTGTTATTATTATTGTTATTGTTTAATATGATTATAATTTTTTTTAATTCTGCAGCATGCTCCGAAGCGTACCAAAATGTCAACGAGAGATTTGCTTGCATTGTCGGGTGCACTTTCATGGCCAAGCAGCGGATTTTCGACCTAGTGTCCATTTTATCTGCTGCTTTGTCTTCGGAAGACGATTTGATTGCTCACCACTTCCTGGTGACGTCCATAGACATGCCGGATAATACTATGAGTGACCCTGGGCTGAAAAAAGAAATTCTTCCGGGATGGTGGGACACCGAGGGCTTTAAATTACCACAGACTTATATTAAATCTGTTCCACAAGAATCAGTAAAATATTTTTTTTTTATTTTTAATAGGTCCTAGATTTTTGCTAAAATTATTTAATTTTTTTTAACACAGAAGTTTCTCTTATTTTTTTATTAATGATAAAATTTTTAATTATTGAAATTGAGGCTTTTTTATTGGTCTTGAGAAAAAAAAAAAAAAAGACTGTTTTTTTATTAAATTAGCTATCAGAAAATTTTTTTATTGAAAAAAATTATTTTTAAAAAATTTGACACGTAGAAAATTTTCAGTGGATTTGAAAAAAAAAAAAATTTTTTTACTTGATTTAAAAAAATAAAAAGTTGTTAAACGTCTGCTAATTTTAGTATCATAAATTAAAATTTCAAATACTTTTTTTATACGACCAAAATTTCCGCTGTAATATCAAAAATTTAACACCATTAATTATTAATTATTATTTTAAAATTAAAGCAAAAATCTTGGCTCTTTTCTTAAAATTTTTAAAAATCAATTTGAAGAAGATTTTATAAAATTAATTTCAATGAAATAATTTTTTTTTTTTTAGGGAATAGACTACAATTTATCGCCAGACTATTCAGGAGAGCCAGATCAATCATATTCATGGCCAGCAACAAATTGGCTACAATGCGCGTCAAAGCATACTGGAATTCCTCGGTGGATCTTGAGTTGCTCTATAATCCTTGGAGTAATAGTAGTAATTTGGATCGGGCTGCTTAGCGAAAAGTCAGAGCCTAAAAACAATGCCACTAGTGAAAGCAATAACAATGATGACCTTAGTAAAGTTATACTGATATATCCGAATGAAAAAACGCCACCTGATTACACGGATTGTGTAAGTGAAGAAAAAAAATTGATAATATAATATATTATAAATTTGTGTATTAAATTGTAAAAGTTATTATTAATATTATTATTATTATTATTATTACTTATTACTAATACATCGTAAATTTGCTTTTAATTGTTGATGTAAAATTAGTCCTGAAATCAAGTAATATAAATGTTAATTGTATGTAATTAATTGTAAAAGTTTAACTTTTCGTCTTACATGTTTGTTCAATAAATAAAAAAAATAAATTACCTGTAATGTTTTGATAACATTTTAATTACTATTTTATTGCTGTAGAGGTTGAATAATTTTTTTTTAATTCAAAAAAGTCACTTTAATATAAAATTGACTATATTTAGATCAAATGGTTATATACAAACATAATGTAATAATTAAAAAGTTTAATAACACGGTTTTATATTTAATAAATATAAATGTTGAGCGAATTAAATTTTAAAATAAGCAAAAGTTACAACCAATAGAAACGTGTTTCATCCCGACGCATTTGTAATTTCAACACGTGACGGTAAATCTTGAGAGCTGGACCCAGAAGAAGATCTAGTCCGATCAATACGTCGGATCTTTTCATTAATAACAACGAATGGCCATCTATGTCCTGTAATTTAGAAAAATTAAATAAAAAATAAGTAGCAACTTTGCAGTCACTATGTGACTGCCGTGACTTGTGAACTATGAATAAATAAAATTTTATTTTATTAAATAATGATTTTTGTTAAATTGCACTGTACTATCTTGAATATTGACGGTTTTAAAGATATAAGCTCATCGCGGTGTTACACTTATCAAGAGCTTTCATTTGAGTACCCACATGCATTTTTTTATATTTTTCATATATATATATATATATATATATATATATATATATATATA
>CAJNRD030001123.1:21478011-21514397 GCA_905319865.3 Cotesia congregata | reverse complement strand
ATATATGAAAAATTGATGTGGGTACTCAAATGAAAGGTCTTGATAAGTGTAACATCGGGATGAGCTTATATCTTTAAAAATGTCAATAGTTTGTCATTGCAATGTCAATTGCAAGACCTTTGCAATGACACAAAATTCACTAATAATTAAATAAAAGTTAATAAAATAATTATTAAAAAAAAAATGACCTGCATGCGAAAAACTTCAGCTTCTTTTGGAAAAAGCCGGGCAAAATACTGATAAACTTGTTCGGAAGTCCAATCAGAGGCATCTGGTATATTTGGATCAATAACAGAATCACGTGGTATTGTTTCATCTTCAATAGCCTCCAAAGATTCTCTAGACGGTGATACCTGTGGACTCAATACTGGAGGTAAAGTAGGGGTTTGCGGAGGCGTTTCTGATCTGGGGGCTGCTGCAGGCGTTGTAATTGAGGCTGTCGGGGTTGTTGATGCGGTAGAATTGGTTGTTAAGGCAGTCGAGGCTGTTGGTACTACGGTGGTGACGGTCTTGCTGGGTTGAGGCTTGCATTCGCAGCATTGCCATTTAGATCCTGACCTTATCACGCGCGGCGTATGACACGAGTAGTGATACGCGTCGTCACACGTGTAGCAGGTCAACAAAGGTCCCTTTGAATTCGTAAAATTATTCAATTAATTATAATTACGGATCATTATCCATTATACTAGTTTATGTTAATGACAGTATATTAATTAATAATTAATTTTAGACTTACTATGTCTGAAGTTTCACAGCAAACTGTACAACTTTTGCAGCGCTCGCATTGCCAGCTGCTCCCTGTTTTAAGAAGTAAATCGTCCGGGGAATAAATACAACTTGGATGCGCTGAAAAAAATTTTTTTTAATTATTAAAAAATTCTAGATGTCGGCTAACTTAATTTTCGTTAATAAATTACCTCTGACAGTACAATCACGACAAGGAATAAGACTCTCAGCTTTATCTTTATAACAAAGGCTGCATTTTCTTCCAGTTTCTTTAACACTTGGCTTCGAAGAAGTCGAATCCTGGGAATCCTGAGTAGTAACTTGCAAGCTGGCTTTTGTAGCCGCAGTTGCGTATCTTCCTCGCTTGCGTTTTACTACATTATTATCCGATGGGTCAAATACTTTTTTGGCTCTCTGAAAATCAAAAATCAATTATCATTTACCATTTAACAAAAAAAAAAAAATTATGACTGACATTGAAAATTTTTTTACTATAATTTTTTAGCAACTACAAGAAAAATTTTATTAAAAAATTCCACATGTGAAAATAAAAAAATTGACAGTTGTCAACTGACTAGTATCATAAAAAAAATTAATGAAAATTAAATCAGCTGACATTTTTAACAAAAATATTTTTAAAAAAATTTTTGAAAAATTACAAGTAGAATTTTTTAAAAGTATTTTTTTACTTGTAATTTAATTGCTAAAAAAAATCAAAATTTTATTATTATAATTTTATAGCAATTAATACAAAGAAAAATTTAACGAAAAAATTCTACATGTGAAAATAAAAAAAATAATCAATGTAAATTTTTTAAATAATTTTTCTTGTTGTAATAGATTTTTTATAAAAATTAACAGTTGTCAGCTGACTTTAATATCATAAGAAAATTAAATCAGCTGAAATTTGAAAATTTTTATAAGATTTTTTTAATAAAAAAGAAAATTTTGAAAAATTACAAGTGCAATTTAAAAAAAAATATTTTTTACTTGTAATTTAATTAAAAAAAAAAAAATGAAAAATTTTTAAACATTGTTTAATTTGAATATAAAAATTACCTTCCGTCTCGCACTGCGAAATCCTCCAACAGGATTCGACAAAGTCGGCGAAGGATTAGCGGAACTTCTCTCAGCCTCAGCTTCCTCATCCTCTTTCTCGCTCAAATTTTCACTGTCCTCCTTCTCCTTCTCCTTCTCCTTCTCTTTCTCCTTAGCCTTCTCCTTAGTATCATTAAACTTGCTCTCGTACTTAATTTCATCAAACTTGATTTCAATGTCCATAGAGTCATCAGCTCTAACCATCAAGCGTTGTTTACGCTCAGACTTAGCCGAGCGTTTAAGGTTAGAAGTGATGACCACTTCAGTTTTGGGTTCTTTTTTCTCAGCTGTATCATTTGACATCGCCATCGCTGTCGCCATTGGAATATTGTCCTCAGTGCAAAGTACCAGGTCATCCTTGGTACCTGATTCTTCAGGAGAGTTCGGTTCTTTCACAGCAACTGCGACTTCAAAACATTGCTCACGCTTGCTGGCAACCGTTCCAATACTCCCATTATTATTATTATTATTATTATTATTATTATTACTCCCAACAACAAGTCTTGAGCTAGTAATTTTCGGCGTGCTTGATCGTGAGTCAGTCATTAATAAATTATTGTCGTAATTGCAATTCAATCCTGAATTAGGATTATCATTATTAATATTACCACTATTATTACAATTAATAATATTAATATTAATATCGTCACGTGAAAATTTTTTACTACCAGCAATCACTTCATTGTCCATGTGGTTGTTGGTAATTAAATTAGCTCGTGGTGGAGGCGACGAAGATGAAGACGATGAAGAAATAGTTGAATTTAACGTCGTATTGCTGGTGTCACTAGTAGCGACTAGAGAGTAATTACCATTGGCTGATCTAATGATATTACCGCTTGCGACTTCTTTATTAAGAAAATCCTCGACCATTTTACGCGAGGTCGGGTTGGAGATTCCGTCTAGCAGATGTTCAATCAGCCGGAATGGAGGAACTCCTTGGTCTAAGTAGTCAGGCTCCTCGATTACCAGCTCAGCTACCGCTCCAGCAACTGAAGCAGAGCTCAGTTTGTCCTTGACGAATCCTTCGGGTCTGTTCTTGTACAGCTGCAGTCGGGACCACTTGGACGCATTGCGGTACGAGGTGTTGCCTTTGTAGTCCACCTGGATCACCTTCTCAGCCTCGATCAGACGATGAAGATCTGCTATGGTGTCCCTCGCGTCGACACAAAATTTTCTCAGTAAATAATTGCAAATACGGTCGGCGTCTGGACGCGCTTTTCGGCGACGTAATTGGTCAATTGCTTCTAAAATTTGCTCTTCGTAAAGAATTTGAGCTTCTACTCTGTGCTGCTGCATATTAGATTTTTTTTTTCTTTTGTATTATTTTATTATTTAATTATTTGTTATTTCTCTCGGTTAATTTTTTTTATTTTATTCTAGTGTTATTTTTATTTTTTTTAAATTTAGTATCAATCGCGGGTATCAAGATGTCGCCGTTTCTTCATCGGTGTTTTACTCGCCGGTTTATTTTCTCTATTTTTTTTTTATTCTGTTAATGAAAAAAAAATTTTTAGTTAATATTTTAATTACTGTAAATAAATATATAAAAATTAATAAAATAAAAAAAGAATAGAATTAAATTAAAAAAAAATTTTTAAAAATATATTTATAGAAAAACGTCAAGGCTAACACGAGTAAATGACCAAATCGAAACTTAGACACCGTTTTTTAATAATTAAAATAAAAGAAAACTATAGAGCGAAAGAAAAATAATAACTTAATTAAATAAAATACTTAAACTTACATAAATAAGAATAGCTGAAAAACAATTACACGTGGAGTAACCTAATGCACTAGGGCGTATACGCGTCTTACAATAAAATATTAATGACAGAATTAAAAGAATAACTTGCGCGCTTACTCAGCTGACACATACACACTTATAATTTCACCGCTTATGTCGATGAATTTATAAGTAAGATATGTGCTTTTACTACACTGTATTATATTGCAAAGTGCAATGAGTATGTCAGCAGCTGAATAAAATGCCTTGTGCTTATTACAAGAGCGAAATGCTAACTGAATAAAATTTAGTGAGCACAGCGCCAATTTACACACCAATATCTCTTTTTATATGTTTATAATATGGCTACATGTGTATTAATATGTCACTGTGTGTGTAAGCGGCCCGGGCGCGTACGCGTATGCAACATGCAATTACAACTTTATACAAATGTTGTATCAAAGTTAGCTGTCACTTGACCATTTTTTAATTTTAACAAAAAAATTAAGTTTTTAATTTATTAAAATTTCTAAATGTTTATTTTTTTATGCAGTAAATTATTATTATTTGTTTATTGATTATTATTTTATTTAAAAAAAAATTTAATTAAAAAACTCCACATGTAATTAATGAAAATAAAGTTAGCCGACATTTAAAAATTTTTATGATTTTTTTTTATTAAAAAATTATTAAAAAAAAATTTTTTTATTTGTTAAAAACTTCAAAAACTATCAGTGCAATTTTTTAATTGTAATTTAATAAATTAAACAAAATAAAAAAATAAAAAATGTCGGCTCACTTTATTATTATAAAAATTAATAAAATTTTTAGAAACACTTTTTTATTGTAATTGATTTGTTAAAAAAATTTTTAAAATTGACAGCTGACGGCTAACTTCAGTATTGTTTATTGTTAATATGCAATAACAATAATAATGATAACAAATGCACGTAATGCGAATGTAAGATGTAAAAAGTAAAACTGTCAAACTACCCTTGGTAAAAATGTCGATAGCGTGCTCGGTTGCTGACTAACTAATTTTTTTTAACTTGTATAATTTTTTTTTAGGAAATACTTTTTTTTTCGCTGATGAAGAGGATTGATGCAGAAGTTGAGTATGTGCGCGCTGATGAGTAATTTTTACTTGCGCGTAGTTTTAGTTTGAGAACGAATAAAATGAACGTTGGTCAGAAAAGAAACTAGGAGTTGGAAATTTATTTTAAATTAAATAACTAGGTTAGATAATAATAATAAATAAAATAAATAATGAAAAATACTTACTTAATTAATAATATTAACAATGACGTTTGTATGATCGATAATAATCTTGAATAATCACACGTGCGCTAGTAAAGCTTTTACAATGTGGGCGCTCCGGGCGCGGTTTCTCTCTCTCTCTCTCTCTTCTTGTGGATAGGAGTAAGCGTACAACTCGGTCACTTTAACGACTTATTATGTATGTGTGTATATGAGCAATAATAATGTTTAATAAAGTTTTGATTATTGCTTATTGTAGTTTTATAAATTTTTTAACTCTCCAGAAATTTCTGAATTTTTTTATATTACTGGTTGTAATAAAATAAAATTAACGCTCAGATAGTAATGAGTTGTAAGTACTTGTACGGCAACAAAAACTATGACTGTAACCCGCCGCAAAGATCTTACGCGATTGCGAACGAAGGTAGTTCAGAAAATTGCCGCGTTGGGTTTATAAATGAAAATAGTGAGGCGCTGTTTGAGATTCTTCTGCGCAAGCGTGTATAAATTGCACTGCGCATAATTGTGTATTGAGCGCGCGCATAGACGCTAGACGCGTCTTATTTTCTCCGAACAGCTGATTGTTATTTTGAATTTTATTTCCCGCTAAAATCTTAAATTTAGTAAAAAAATTTTTATTAAATACATTTTTAAAAAATTATAAAAAATTTTAATTAATTAATTAAGTAAATTGATAATACTTTGATTAAAAATATGAAAATAATTTTTTGAGTTTATTTTAATAATTTATTTTCCTTCTCGGGAAATCTGAAGCTTCCGGTGGGACGCAGAACAAATTTGGAAGTCTGAAAAAAATATTATTATTATTATTCATGATATTCTTGTGCTAGGTTAGTTTAATAATTAATCAACTTACTAAATTAATCGGGTTTACTTTAGCAACTGGAGTATTTTGTTCGGTTAAAACACCGGGTATTTTTTTCGAGCTCTCGCTCTTTGATAAATCTTGTTTCACAGGTTCCGACCGACGAGAATGTCCAGGTTTATTGATCGGCTGTGACGATAAGCTCAGCCGGTGAGAAACTTCTTTTATTTTATTTACTCGTGGAGATGATTTAGGTGTCGTAGGTGAAGATATTTTTTTAACTTGAGAACTGTAAATTAAAAAAAAAATTAATTAATTAAAAATTAGCGACCTTGCAGTCACTATGTGACTGCTATCACTTGTCAACTATAAATAAATTTTTGCTTTATTAAATAATGACTTTTGTTAAATTGCATTGTACTTTTTTAACTATTGACATTTTTAAAGATATAAGCTCATCTCGATGTTACACTCATCGAGACCTTTCATTTGAGTACCCACATGCATTTTTATATATTTTTCATATATACATATATGTAATATATATAAATATATGAAAAATTGATGTGGGTACTCAAATGAAAGGTCTTGATGAGTGTAACATCGGGATGAGCTTATATCTTTAAAAATGTCAATATTTCACAAGATATTTGTTAAATTGCACTGTATTTTCTTAAATATTGATCTTTTTAAAGATATAAGCTCACCCCGATGTTACACTCATCAAGAGCTTTCATTTGAGTACCCACATGTATTTTTATATATTTTTCATATATACATATATGTAATATATATAAATATATGAAAAATTGATGTCGGTACTCAAATGAAAGGTCTCGATGAGTGTAACATCGGGATGAGCTTATATCTTTAAAAATGTCAATAGTTCGGAAGATACGAGGTCATTTCTTAACTATTGACGTTTTTAAAGATATAAGCTCATTCTGATGTTACACTCTTCAAGACCTTTCATTTGAGTATCCACTTGCATTTTTGATATATTTTTCATATATAGATATATATAATATATATAAATATATGAAAAATTGATGTGGGTACTCAAATGAAAGGTCTTGACGAATGTAACATCGGGATGAGCTTATATCTTTAAAAATGTCAATAGTTCACAAGACACAAGGTCATTTCTTAATTATGCATCTAGAGATACATTTCGAATGCAGCCTAAATACTGATCATCATAAATTGGCTATTGATGAGAATGATATGAAACTTTGAAAATGCACAACTCCAGGTTAATACACCGGCCACAAAATTTTGCTTATCTCTTAATATTATAGATAATTAAATAAATAATAAAAAATAATATTTTTTACCGTTCATAAGAATTATTTTTATTTTGAATCCGGGGACTGACTCCTGGAGTAACTCGAGGACTAGACCCTCTAGGAGTCTTGGGAGTGACCATCGGAGTCTTGGGAGTAACCGGCGAAATACTGCAAGAAGGTCTCGGGCTTTTAGGAACCGGCAAACTGGAGCGAGTATTCTTATAACCCCCTTCTGGAGTGGAAGCAGCCAGAGGTTTAGTCTTGGGAGGTTTCTTCAGGCAATCTAGAACCTCCTCTCCAGTATTAGGAGTGCTGGTTTTACCAATAGAAGCGCGGGCAGACTTCGGAGGAGTCGTCGGAGCAACGCGCTTCCCCAGGGAAGCGCGTCGGTGCATATTACCCAGGGGGATCACCGCTTTCAGCGGACCCTTCTTCGTAACTTCAAGAGCTTGCTCTGGCTTTTTACGTAGTTTACTCTTACCAATTACTGGAACAGGTTTAATTTTAACAGCAACTTCTTGCTGAACTTGGGATTTAGTTACTTGGTACGCGGATGACGACAGCCGGGATTTAATTTCTTTCTTCGGACTGTCAGCACGTACGCTCCGGCCAACCGAGCTAGATCTGCGCGAACTACCCGTATAAGGTATCTGCGTCATCGAGGTCCGTCTTTTTAATCCGAATGATTTTTTAGTCGGGCTGTCTACACTTCTGCGGGCAAGAGATGAAACCGAGCGGCTTAATCCCGGATTTTTCATCGGAGACACACGTGCTGTTTTTACTGGCGAGGTTGCCGGAGTTTTTTCGCTCGACACAATACTGCTAAACACGCTGTTAAGTTTTTTTAGTAATAATTTAGGCTGTCCCACATTTTCTGACAATAATTTTTCAAGGGATTCTTGTATACCCGCTATTAATTTTAAAGTACTGCTATTTTGACTTTTATCTTTTGAATCTGACGAATTTATACTGTCTCCTTTTGAAATATTTTCTTTTATAGTATCATGAGTAAAATCGCTGGATTTAATGCTTGTGTCCTCAAAATTGTTACTATTTTTATCTTTATTTAAAGAACTTGAGGTACTTGAATTCATAAAAATTTCCAATAAATCAGCGTTACTCTGACATTTAACTCCCAACATTTTCTCAAGATTTTTCAGCAATTCAATAGCCTGAGAATTATTTTCAGCTTTTATTAATTTCTTTAAATCCATCAGCAGACTGGCAGCGGCTGGCTTATTCTCAGCGTCAATTAGTTCTTTCTCCAACTCACGTACCACGTCGACAGAGCTATTGTCATTACTCTTAAGATGTGATTGCGATGAAGACTGTACTTTATCGGCGGAATTAAATCCCGTACTGTTCGAGGTATCCGAGGATAACTCAATCAAGTTTTCTACTCGTACTTCGTTATCCGTTAATACCTCACTATCGCTAGGAATTCTTGAAGGTAATTCATCACTATCGCTCGCTGAAATTTAATAATATAATTTAGTAAATAGTGAGATAAATTTTTCGATAAATTACTTACACTTATGTGACTTGGTAAGCATTTTTTCAAGCTTATCTGCTATTAATCTCGCATCATTCGCTCGATCCCAATTTTCATCCTGCAATTATATAAATAGATTGTTAAAATAAAAAAAATTATTAATTTTTCAAATAAAATCCTTGCAGTCCCTATGTGACTACTGTGACTTGTGAATTATAAATGAATAAAATTTTGCTTTATCAAATAATGAATTTTGTTAAACTGCACTGTAATTTCCTAACTATTGACATTTTTAAAGATATAAGCTCATCCTGATGTTATACTCATAAAGAGCTTTCATTTGAGTACCCACATGAAATTTTTTATATATTTTATATATATGGTATTTGTGAAATATATAAATATATAAAATATATGAAAAATTGATGTGGGTACTCAAATGAAAGGTCTCGATGAGTGTAACATTAGGATGAGCTTATATCTTTAAAAATGTCAATAGTTCCCAAGATACGAGGTCATTTCTCAATTATGTATCTAGAGATAGAGCAATACTTACAATAAATACAGAATCTGAAGTAATATTATGATTAATAATAATCGCTTCTGGATCAAAAACTGAACCAGTTTCATTTCTTTCCAAAGACCCCAGCAAAGACTTTGATTTAAGCAAACTAAGTTTCGCTTTCAGATCAGAAATCTCAGCAAAAGACGTCGAGAGTCGTGAATTTATTGATTTTCTTACAGTATCATTTTCTATAAGTGATTTGCTGGCGATAAAAGCCCGGTTTATTTTATTATAGGTGTCAGTAGAAGATCCACCCGATGCAGAGCTAAATTTCCTTATGAAAGAAATATCAGAAATTGTATCACGACTTGAATTAAGAAACCCGTTGTTCAGCGGGTTGAGTAAAGTATCTCTAGAAGCAAGCTCAAGCTCTTGAAGACTTTTATCCAATCCAACACTCGTTGCCGAGTAAGACCTGGAAGACTTGGAGTAGTGAGGAGAGACGTGACAACCTTGAGACAACGACCGCTGGTGATGATACCCTTGATTTTTCCTAGCAGCCTCAGCTTGTTTGAGTCCTTGCTGGACACAAGAGGCGAGTCGCTGGGCAGCTATAGATTTTATTGGACAATCATCAGAGTTGGTCCCCGACAAGCTGTCGTTAAGCGTCGACTGGTTCAAGATCGACTGGGATAATTCAAAGTTGGGTGACTCAATGTCGCTGGCCAGCCGCTTTAAATACCTCTCGGTGCTCGGTCGCCCCGTGACTGAAGAGTCCAGCAGAAAACTGTCATTCAGGCACGACTGGTCCAGAATCGAGAGCTCGTGGAACTCTGGAGTAGGTGGCTTCACTGAAATCACCGGGTTTTTTGATTTAGTCACATTTTTGGGGACTGAAGTGACCGATGGAGTGACAAAACCATCAGCTGTTTTATTTAGCTTATCCCCGGTTGACCTACATGACTTCCTGGTGCTGTTCATTGACTTTTCCCAGACTATCTCAAAAGGGTCTTGGGATTTACTGACAAACTCGCTCGTTTTCCGCAGCGCAGAGTCGAATGGATTGTCATCCAAGTTACCACAAGCTTCTAAATTGATTATTGGATTATTTATATGCTTAGATTCACCTGGGTTGCCCTTATCATCCGGTAAAGGGATCAACGGTGACGTAAGTTTAGGAGGTTTTATCTTTTTCTCCTCTGGACTGGTAAGATCTATCAAATCACTCATTTTTTATTTTTTTTTTTCTTGATTTTCAATGACAGAAATTATTTATTAATTTAATAAAAAATATTAATATTATTATTATTGTTGTTGGTGTTGTTATAGACCGTTTAAAATTATTAACACCTGATTGGCTGACATATTACATCTAAAAATAAAATAACCTGTTATAATAATTTATTTACACTCTGAAAATAATTAATTCATTTTTGATTTTTAACTTACGGGCAATAAATAATTCAGAGCATGATTGTGTAATAAAACAGCTGATTAATGAACACTAAATAATTAACCACTAAACTGCAAATTATGTTTGTATGTACATACATAAATATTTAACGGCAGGTAAAATGCCAAAAAAAAAACGTCAACACTTTTTTTGCCGGCCATGACCGGGAACTAGCGCCATCTTGCGGAGGAGAATCTTTTAAATGAAAAAAACAGTATGGCGATTACACGCTCATCGGGTAGATCTTAATTGACTGACAATTGAAATAAAAGGGTTTAATGTCAGACTAAATATCAATTAACGCCGAATCCTTGGCGTAATTTAATTACTTATATAAAAAAAGTACAGTACTAAAAATAGAAATCATAATAAAGTAAGCCGATATTTTTTTTTTTGCTCCATTTATTAAATTAGAACTAAAAAATATTTTTTAAAAATTACACTTATAGTTATGAGAATAAATTTAGCAGATGTTTATTAATTTTTAGAATTTTTTAATAATACTCAAGTTAGCCGACATTTTTAATTTTTTTTCAATGATTAAATTAAATTAAAACTAAAAAATATTGCACTTATAATTTTTTAAGTTCCTTACAAATGAAAATTTTTTTTATTTTTCTGTAGTGATTTTTTCAATAAAAAAAAAATTCTAAAAATTTTTAGATGTCGGCTAACTTTATTTTCATATTTTTTTAACAAATAAATAGTGGCAAAAATAAATAATTGAACAAAAATAATATTTTTTATTAAAAAAAAATTCTTAAAATGTTTATATGTCGGCTAACTTAATTTTTATCAAAAATAAATGAGAGAAAAAAATTGACATGTAGAAATTAAAAAAAAAATTATAAATGCAATTTTTTAAAAATAATTTTTCATAAAAGATTTATTTGTTGAATAAAATTAAAAAATTATCAAGTGACTGCTTTCAATGTCATTTTATAGTTTTTTTGTGATATTTTTAAATTAAACAAAAAATTTCAGTATTGCAAAATAGAAAAAAAAAAAAACGTATCCGCGATAACGATAATTGAAAAAAATTCGATACATGGAGTTAAAATTTTTTTATTTTAACTTTTTATATCATCGAATGTCAGCATAAAGCGAAAATGGAAAAATATCTAATTGAAAACGCAGAGGTAAAAATAAACTTCGATTATATGGGGATAATTTACTGGCTCGTAAAAAAAAGACGATCAACAAATTAGTTAGTTTTTTTTTCTCTATCAGTAAAAAAAGCCATCCCCATAATGCGTAAATCAACCAATCGGATTCTTATGCTCATAGCTGACGGTAGAATCCGCGTAGGCGCAGAGCAAAAAAAAACCATCTTTACTCTGACTGTAACTCTCCTCTACACTCGTTTTTTCTTACACTCCCTGTGTCTCGTTACTTATGTATTTTTATTTTATGTATTTTATCTATATATATTGAGAAAAACAAATATCCTTCGAGTATTAAAGTGCGACAGGCTGCTTATGATATTGGATATTTTTTTATCATTATATAATTTATAATAAATGACATTATTATAATTATTATTTATCCATGTATTTTTCATTGCAAGAGCATTTATTTGAGATTGATTGATGGAGGATGAAGGACAGAGACAGAGACATTTTCCAAAGTATAAGGATAATTATATTATTATTTTTTACTGTGTACCGATCGCTGGAATTCGCACCACACACACAAGGTCACGCGTCACCTATTGGTAGCTGTAGTTGGTGTTATAGGACACGCTGTCAGTTTCAGCTTTCAGCAGCTTTCAGTATCGCTTTGGTCTCTCTAACGTGCGTGTCTCTGCACCCTTCCGTTCATCAGCTTACTCGTGCTTTCTTGTGTAATGGACATCAAACATACCCGATTGCATTTAATTAATAAATCGGGTGAAATTAGCCGAGTGTCACTTACAAATTTTTAATTCTTTCTACACAATTTAAATTTAATTATTTTTATGTAATAGTTCTTTTAATTAATTTAAAGTTTCTTAACAATAGGCCGAGCTCTTCCTTTGTTTAACTCAATTTTAGTTATTTTATTTTAATTATTATTATTATGATACTAAAGTTAGCCGACGTTTTTAATTATTTAATTTTTTTTTAATAATTAAATTAGAACAAAAAAATATTTATAAAAAATTTCACTTAAAGTTTTTGGAGTTTTTTACAAGTGACATTTTTTATTTATTTTTTTCTAATAAAAAAAAATCTAAAAATTTTTAAGTGTAGGTTAATTTAATTTTCATATTATTATTTTTTATTATTGTGAATCATAAAAAAAAATTAATTTAGCAGATATTTAATCATTTTAGAATTTTTGTTATAATAATAAAGTTAGCCGACATTTTTGATTTTTTTATTTCGCTTAATTTATAATTAAAAAAAATTTTTTAAAAATTCCACTAGTTTTTGAAGTTTTTAACAAAAAACATTTTTTTTTTATTTTTTTGTAATTATTCTTTAATATAAAAAATCATAAAATTTTTTAGATGTCGGCTAACTTTATTTTAATATTTTTGTTAACAAATAAATTATAGTAAAAAAAAAATTAAAAAAAAATAGACACGTAGAAATTTTAAAAAATAAAAAATTGGTCAAGTAACAGTTTAATGTCATAAAAAATTATGAGATTGAAGTTAGCAGTCCCTTAATAATTTTTTAATTTTTTTTTAACAAACAAATTTGTTCCTGAAAATAATTTTAAAAATATTGCATTTTTTCATTTTTTAAATTTCTACATGTTATTTTTTTTTCCATAATTTATTTGCTAAAATTATTTTTTTTACAAATAAATTATGGCAAAAAAAATAAAAAAAATTGACATATAAAAATTTAAAAAAATAAAAAATGCAATTTTTTAAAAATAATTTTTTGGAACAAATTTTTTTGTTAAAAAAAAATCAAAAAATTCTCTAGTGACTGCTAATTTTAATGTTAAAAAAAAATAATTAAAATTTAATAAATATCTGTTAAATAAATTTTCATAAAAAAGTTTTGTTTGCGCTAGAATAATTTTTGGTTTAATTTTAGACTAGAGCTAGCGGATAGACATGGATTTGAATCAACAAGTTGCTGATATCTATGCAAATATTTTCCGCGGTGTTACAATAATAAAGTTTAAATAAAAACCAATGAGTATGAAGCTTTTTATTATTATTAAATTATCTGCTCTTGATGGACGTTATAAAAGGAAAATAATGAAATATTGACAGCAGAGTGGAGTAGGGAAAATATATAACAAAGTATTTTTCCTTTTAATGTTTTTATTTATATGAAAAACATTAAGTGTGTGTTCAGTTGTGTTGCGTTAAAAGCATTCTCGGGAATTAATAAAAGAGGGTTAAGGTTTTCTTTTATTATTTTTTTAGTCCGGGTTTGATCATTATGGAGAATGCTGATAAAAAAAGGCGGTTTTAATTCCCTGGAATAATACCTGGACAATAACTTCAAAGTAATAGCTTCAACAAGTAACTCTTTATTTTAATTTTAATTTAATTTTTTTTTGTTCCTTATTACGAATTTATTTTCATCAGTGAGGAAACAATTGAGTGACGTCAATGCAAATTTGCGCGCAAATAGTTGCATGGGCATGGGACTACTTAATGATAGGCAGAACTCCGTACTCTGTTCAGAATGTAAGTTAATAATATTAAGTTTGTTATTTTGTTAGTGGTTATATAATTGTATCATTATATGTTGATATAATAGTTGCACAATAGACTAGATGGGTTCTCCTTTACGTGGTTGTTACTTAAGGTGTAGGTACTTTGCTATTGAAGTCCCAAGGCTAATTATGTCAAGTTATTTTCAGACTTGCGTGACATTAAAATGTTAACAGGTAAACTCGAAAAAAAAAAGATTAATACAATGGTATCGAAAAAATAGTCGGGAAAAAAATAAAGGCCAGTCACGTTGGAACTCTAGAACTCTTCAACGGCTTGCTGTTGTATAAAGTCATTATAAAATTTATAATAAGAATTAACAACCTTGCAGTCACTATTCATTATTAAATAATGAATTTTGTTAAACTGCACTGTACTTTCTTAACTATAAAAGTTTTTAATGATATAAGCTCATCCCGATGTTACACTCATCAAGAGCTTTCATTTGAATACCCACATGCATTTTTGATATATTTTTCATATATACATATATATCATATATATATAAATATATGAAAAATCGATGTGGGTACTCAAATGAAAGGTCTCGATAAGTGTAATGTCGGGGTGAGCTTATATCATTAAAAATGTCAATATTTCACAAGATACGAGGTCATTTTTTTACTATTGAAGTTTTTAAAGATATAAGCTCATCTTAACGTTACACTCATCGAGAGCTTTCATTTGAGTATCCACATGCATTTATGATATATTTTTCATATATACATATATATAATATATAATATATGTAAATATATCATATTTAAAAATATCATTAGTTAACAAGATAGCAATATCAGTTCTTAATTATTGACATTTTCAAAGATATAAGCTCATCTCGATGTTACACTTATCAAGAGCTTTCATTTGAGTACCCACATGGCATTTTTGATATATATTTCATATATACATATATATAATATATATAAATATATAAAATATATGAAAAATTGATGTGGGTACTCAAATGAAAGGTCTCGATGAGTGTAACATCGGGATGAGCTTATATTTTTAAAAATTTCAATATTTCACAAGATAAAAGTTAATTTCTTAATTATGTATCTAGAGGTAGAGTATTTTCAAATGCAGCCTAAATACTTATCATAATAAATTGACACTAAATTTTACAAAAAAAAAAAAAAAAAAACGATTTTATCATGTGATTATCCTGGAAACAAAATTTTTCTTATTCTATTAATAATATAGATTTTATAAATTTTGTTAAGGTATTTTTAGTTAACAAAAACCAAGCAGAGGGTATTGAACAATAACTTAGTGATATTGTAAAAGTTTTAATGAATTTATTAATTGAAAGTTGATAGAAATGTTTCGGGTTTAAATTATCAGGGGTTTGTAGTTTAGTGTAGCGAGTGTTCTTAAGCAGATAAAAAAAAAAAAGTAATTACGTCTTTTATATTTATTGAGTTTCTGTAGACTAACGACGGAGGGACCAGTTGGTTCGATGTTGGGATAAGTAATTGAATTAACTTCTCTTCTAGTGTCAATATCCAAGTAAATAGACCCGAGTTCTATAACTATTACTTTTAGAGTAAATTTCCGAAGTAATTGTCCGTAAACAAAAAATCGATATAAATTATTTATTAATAGCATTGAAAAGTAAATATCAATAATGTTTATTTGTTTTATCACTTATTTTGACAGCCAATCCAATTACACGTGACTGATGATAAAAAAAAACCGGAGGTCTCGGATGGAGGTAAAGACATGATGAAGGATACTTCAGCTACGACAGCAACCAACACCGCTACAAAGGAAACTAGTGAAGTGGATAGAGGGAAAAATAAAAAAGACATGGGTCCCTGGCGACTTCCAACCCCGACCTCGATGATATCGAGCCAAGGAAATCCGTTGACTCCCATCAGCTCTCCTCAATATTTATCTCCCAACGTGTTCCAAGGGCGCAACTCCCTTTGTTCCGTCCATGGTAAGTGCTTATTGCTAATATAATTACTGTTGAATTTACCAACACTTATGAATACTGACCTTTAACAAAATTTTGATAAAAACTATTCAGGGTTATTATTTATTTATTTATTGCATAAGAACGCCGATCGGCAGTGTACATTAATTATAACAATCAATTATTTTAAGTGATATTTGAATTTAATCTATACTAACAAATGGATCCATCCAATATATTGGTTATGTTTCTACACTAGGCAGATTTCTTCACTTATGAGACCTGCAATTTCTTTGACTGAAACTTTCAATGCTCATTAAAAATTTTTTTTTTCACATCAATTATTATTCATTTTTGTAAGAAAGACACGGGAATGTTATAATGATTGCACATTGAAAGTTACAATGAATATTAGCTCGAATAATTACATGGATAAAAGATGCATCCCAATTCCATACAATTGGGAAAGTGGGGTAACAGCTAGTATAAATATAAATAATGAGAATGAGGCCAAAAATAAAACCAAAAAAAATATGTGATATTGTGAATGTATCATAGCACCTTAAAACAATAAGAGATAGTACCACAGATACGATTTTTAATGATATCTTCGAAGCAAAAGCAATTCAAAAATTGCATCGGGTCATCCAGATTCAGAATTACCATAACAGGTTGAATATTTTTCAGACTACAATCTCAGAAGAAGAAGGCCGATGACTCTGAAGATTGGACCCAGACTAGTTCCTCACAAAAGCACCTCAGCACCAACGAGCACCACGGACGGCGAGTGGCCAGCACATAGGTGAGTTTTTTTATTCAAATTTAAAAATATCCCGGTAGAGATCTTTAAGGAGCTTTTATGATTACCCGCGAGCTTTTTTATCAGCAAATGCTATAAATGTCGGTACAGGCGGCTGATAAAGTAGAAGCAGAGCTTGAAAGCTCTGGGGTGAATTGAGGGTAAGTGGTGGATGTCTGAGAAAACATTATAATGATAACTGATGTAGAGGGCAAGCAGGATTCCCCCGGGTGTATTACCAAGAGATTTAGCAGTAAGTTTGTTCAGAAGCTTAGCCGAGCTTTCAACAGCTTGCTCTGGGATTACGACTGTAGGGTATTTTTGGCGGACAAATGTTTGTATTCAGTACTATGTATACTGGCATACTACTCTGTATACATTACCTACTATACACTGAAGACTAAACACTCTACTCTGGTAGTGAAGTGTAGCGGCGTTGGCGCGGTAACCACAACATTCTGAGTTGAGCTTTCACCGTTTAACGTACAAACGCGTGATTTCAGTACGATAGTGGTCAGACGGTAGTTGTCTTGCACTGGAGGCACGTGTAACTAATCCGCCGGTGATTTGTTTCAATAAAATTGATAATATTTATTAAACTGTTATTTTTAGACTTAGATTTAGAACTAGAGCTTCAGCTATGACTTTAGATCTGGAACTGATAACAATTGTACTGCTTTCGCGTATAAGTAGCTCATAAATAAATAACTAAATAATATAAAGAATGATAATGATAATGGGGATTTTTGGTCGGATGTGAAGTTATCGATTGTGATTCAGTGTAAAGTTTATCGTGACAAAGCTTTTTAACAGCGATAGAATTGTACGGTTTCAATTGCAGGTGCAATTGTCTTTGTAGTTTGAGTCGTAGTTTCTGATTTAAATTATATAGTAACGTGTTTTGGATTAGTAGTCTTTGTACGTATAATAAATTATACATATTGTTATTTATAGTAAGTAGTTGCCCTGTCTGTATATTATTATTTAACAGGGCATTTAGTTTTATCGGTAAAGTTTTTTATTAGTTAACAGGAGTTAGACAATAAAGACAAATTGTTTTTCGTTTATTATACATAAAACGTGCAATGAATTTACGATTAACTCACGGTTGTTCTGAGGACGCCTCTGCAAATAGAAATCGATAGTTGATTATTATTTAGGAAAGTTTTTGCTAAAATAATTGATTATGTTTGTGATGTTGAGTTGTGAGTAGTGGGTACTGATGGCTTTTAAAACTTTTCAAGTAAATATTGGAATTTTTAACTTATATAGATTGTAAATATTTAATATTTGGATTTCATATTCTGGATATTAATTATTGGGAATATTGTCTGGTAATACCGTTTGTTTTATTTCATTTTTTTAATATTAAATTGAATTTATTCTGGGGAGGGAAATTTTATCTGAGGAAAGTTTTATGGGTAAATAAAATAAAATAAGAGAGGAGAATAGAGCCGAGGAAGGAAAGTAATGAAATACCCGAATAAGTGCGAAATGTTGTCACGTCGCGCGTGCAGTGAGAGCGGACCACATCCCGCTGATGTTTACGTGGGAGCTGGAGCTAATAAAAATGCACCCGGTAATTGCTCTGGGCATCTCTGGGGCAAGCGCCATCATGGACCAGCCTCAGCACCTGTGCTTAGTCACGCAAGCAGTCGCGCTCCCCAGCCTATTATCTTGAGGACAAGAAGAAGTTGGCCGGCTGCTCCCAGTAGATGTAGGAGGTGAGATCTTGTTTTATTGTGTAAGCTTCTGTTATGCAGCAGGATATTGTATTTTGGATTATATATAATTTTAGAGAGAGATTATTAATCACTCAAGTGTAGATTTATGTTTAATTACTATCATCCCCTGATTAAAGTTGTCACTGGGTGGATAATGCCCGGGGTTGATCCAAGATTAAAAGAACGGTGTCTTTTAGTCAGGGTAAACCGGATCTGTTAAATATTCATGAAAATAATACCTTTCTTTATTTTTTTTTTTTATTTTTTCGTCACGAATGCTGGGAAAAATTGTTTTAAAGTTTACAGCAAAATGGTCTTTTTATTTAACCATCAGGAAATATTGTATGTAAAGACTTTGGGAAAACATTATCCTAAAAGGCTTTTCAAAAATATTATACTTTAAATTACTGAGGTAAATTTCTTTTTATTTAAATTACCGAGTAAAAAAAGCTGTTCGGATAAATTTTTAAAACGTTTTAAGGTTTGTTATTGTGATATATATTTTGTAGCTTATTTTAAGGTAGATTTATAAATTTATTGGCAGTGTAATTTTATGAGAATTTTTTAAAAGATGTCTTTGGTTGTAAAAATTTATTGAATTGATTTTTTTTTTCTGGAAAGTAATTTTAATAAGCTTTTATAGATAACAAAATTGATATAGAAAATATTTATTTACTGATAAATTATTATTATTAAAATTTCATAGACTTGAAAGAAAACAAGAAGGTAAAAAAAAAAAAGCTATAATAAGATGTGAGTAATATATTTTATATAAAAATTCAAACAAGAGCTTTAATAAAAATTTTTTTTAAAAGCAATTTTAATAAAACTTTTTTTTTGTAGGATTTCCATATAAATGATGAGTAAAACATTTCCATTATAATTTTCATAAAAGGGTTTTCTTGAGAGGCTTACCAAAGTAAAGTTTTATTTAATGAAACCCGAATCAGAAATTAACACATAAAATTTAATAATATTAAAATGAAAATTTATTATGACATATTTAATATTTATTATTAAATAAAAAGGAGCAGCAAATAAACAGCGAATAGTTGCTAGGAATTAGCATAAGCATAAGCAGTAAAACAAGTTGATAACAAAGCGTTGCGTGTGCTGTTAAATAGCTGCAGTAATGGAGGAATAGTACGGCATAGCATGTTGCAGGTGAAATGGTAAAATAGTGCGGGACTTCCGCGGGCGGTCAGCACCCGCACGAGATCTTTTACCGGGTAATAACCTCGCCGGCAACATTGAGTGCATGACTATGTGCTTGCTGGAAAGTTTTGCGAGTAAAACACCCACACTGATAAAAGATATTAGATGTAGGTATGTATAAATGTACGATATACATCTATACTTACTAGGAAACCAAAGATGTTTATACTAAGCGCTTGCCTAGAGCACAAAAGTCCTGTCCAAGTATTGACCCGTCTGTCAATGTCTATTCCTTGCACGATCTTTGAGGGATGTGAAAATAAGTTTAACTGTTGATTAGATCTCTATGCCTCCGGGCTTTAGTCTCTTGGTAATATACCCGTTTTTTTATCTTATAATATTGAACTACCCCCAAGTACCGAGCCGACAGAGAGACGAGGGAAAAAATAAGAGCTCATAAAAACCAAATGCTTGGAAAATCAACTTTTAAGATTGATTGTTTACGTCAATCTCTACACTAATTCCACAAAACCAATATCTTTTTTATTCCTTCTTCACTTTTATTTATTATCATTACGCTTTTTTATTTATATTTATATTTTTATTTATCACCCTCCTTTCTGACAGTAATTATTAACTCGGATAATCAAACATTTACTGTTTCTCTAGGTAATAATTATCCCTTTGTTTTAGTTTTTCCAACTTCCCTATTGCGTGATTTCGTTTAATCTATTTGTTATTATCAATACTTAGTACATAAATTATTAGAAAAAAAAAAAAAAAAAAGACAAAACAGAAAAAATAAAAGCATAATTAAGTAATTCCATTACTTATCATGTAATTATATTTATTGTTCATTTTCGCAGTTATCTCATGATCTGCATTTAATATTCATAAGCTCAAACGCGGTGAAAATTTATTGTTTTACCAGGAAAAAATTTTAGAGTAATTAATTATTATAATATTAATTAATCTTCTTACTCTCATATTCAATTACAATATTCTGCTATAATAATAATAATAATAATAATAATTATTATTATTATTATATTAATAAAAATAATTAGAATCTATATTATTAAGAGAATAAGCAAAATTTTGTGGCCAGTGTATTTATATGATAAAATGGGTTTTTATGGTTAAATTTGGTATCGTTGGAAAGAAAAATTCACTAGTATCTTGTAAACAATTGACATTTCTTAAGATATAAGCTCATCCCGATGTTACACTCATCAAGACCTTTCATTTGAGTACCCACATCAATTTTTCATATATTTTATATATTTATATATTTTACAAATACCATATATATAAAATATATCAAAAATGCCATGTTGGTACTTAAACGAAAGGTCTCGATGAGTGTATCATCGAAATAAGTTTATATTTTAAAAAATGTCAATAATTAAGAAATGACCTTGTATTTTGTGAACTATTGACATTTATAAAGATATAAGCTCATCTTGACGTTACACTCATCAAGCCCTTTCATTTAAGTACCCATATCAATTTTTCATATATTTATATATATTATATATATGTACATATATATGATATATATGAAAATGCATGTGGGTATACTTGAATGAAAGCTCTTGATGAGTGTAACATTAGAATGAGCTTATATCTTTAAAAAGTTTGGAAAATCCAAAAGTGTACGCCTCATAACGCTCATTCATTTTTTAAGAAAAAAATTAATTGCGTAATTGATAAAAAAAAAAAAATTATAATTAAGTAATTTCTTACAGAGTATTTTTAATTTTTTTTTCGAATATCGGCGCCCTTTCTTCTTGTCATGCGCGCACGCAGTCTAAAAAAATCTAGCTTGATCAAGTGGCGCCATAGTTTTCACGTGACAAATAAGGAAAGTTCGTTTAGCTTTGTACGGTTGTATCGTAGTAAATTTTAATAAAAATTCAATTTAAAAAAAAATACGTAAGCTAGGCCACTGATATGCAATACGGACCCAGTTCATCGAATTCTTAAACTAATAAAAAAGATCCGGTCTTGTAGTATCAATTTGTTCGGGAGTAATCGTTGGTACATCCAAAATGGGGTGACATCCGGACGTCCATGTAAAATTTTTTTCAAAACGTTTTTTTTTTCAAAATAGCAACATGAAATGATTTTAGAAAGTAACAGATGGTTTAATTTAAGTGTTTTTTCGGTGTACATCTACTTATATCATTCTATAAGTGTAATATGGTTGTGATAGAGGCATTTAAAGATCACAAAATTGCTTGATCTTAACGAGTCGAGTATAAAGCACAACCTCACGCGCTTCGCGCTATGAGGCGTGCAAAACGTCAATAGTTAAAAAAGTTCACTGCAATTTTACAAAAGTCAATATTTAATAAAGCAAAATTTTATTTATTTCTAGTTCACAAGTCACGGCAGTCATATAGTGACTGCAAGGTTGCTAGTAATAATAATAAAAATTTAATATAAATAATTTTAATTAAATATAACGAGTCTGTTTATACAAATAAAATATTTGTTCGTCTCTATTTATATATATATATATATATATATATATATATATATAAGGCAAAAGAGCTGGTAGAAGGATTCAGAATCTCCAACCTTAATTAGTTATATTGCATAAACTTATAATTTATAACTATAACTACAACTATAACTAATTAAACTTACAAATGACCGAAGTGTATTAAACTCTGAGATGAAAGTTAACTTTTATCTGTTAAATATTTATCTTTTAAAAAAAGTCCCATTACTTTTTATTTAAAACTTCCTTTCTCTGAGTACAGCTTGTACGTCAGAGTACTGAGTAATTTATTAGATGGCACCATTAGGATAAATGCTTCATGAAAGTAAATTATTATTTCCTCAATCTTAATAATATACGCAATAATAATTTTGCGAAATGAACCTTATATACGGAATGATTAATCAGGACCAAGCGAATGGAGATTTACTTCATCATTCTGCTAAATAATTCAATCAAATTATAAATTATATTAGATTAGATAAATCGATAGATGAGTAGCCGGGTGAGTGAAATAATTTTATTAAAATTTGGGCTATTAAAATTAAAATTAAAACAAAAATTACCGGTTGACAAAACAAGAATTATTTGGAGCGTAAAAAAACAACTCTTTGATACTCGTTCTCTGATGTGTTGTCGGTATTGGACAAAAGTTAAATAACCACTGGGTAAATTAACGCTCGGTTAGACAATTTCAGTAGCGTTGACTCGTAATTTTCAGGAAACAATCGTTCATTATGCACCTGTTCGATTGGGTGGCTCACATTACACACCATTATACCCATCATCGCATACTAGACTATACTGTCTGTCTATGGTCTGCCTTTACTCGGCTCTCGTCAAGTTCTATCTGCACTGCGGTCGACATCGATTCATCAGGATCGCCGGATCGATTAATCATTCACTCCATCTATCTTTATCGATATTCTATTTATATTCACGATAATAGCAAATCCAATTATTCTTCGAGATGAAATTTCAGAAAATAATTCAACATTTCATCCATTAAATTATCCGTCCACCGGGAACTGCTCTCGTCTTGTGCTCTCGTAAAATCCGTATATATATTCTCATACTCATAATTTATAAATTTTATCATTGAAGAGGTAATACATAAATATGTCACTTTTATTGAATACAATATTGGTTTCTAATATATTATGGTAATTTAACCAGTAATACTATTGGCTCTCATAATATATTCATTATTCAAAATTATGCAAAATGTTGTTTTCACAATTCCATAGGAATAGATCCTGGCGCTCTTAAATTCAATTTTCTACAAATTGTGACTATTCACATTTATTTCTCACAAGTACTTTATTAAATTTAATTAGTACATTATGTTTCTCCACCATATTTTTGACTAATTTTGTTTAGAGTTAGAGAAATTTTCCAACTATTTTTATCCAACCTCGAATTAATTTGCTTTGATGAATTTTTATCAAAAGTTCTGATTGAGAACAATGCGGGGCTTAAATTTACTTCAATCAGAATTCTATTGTTCTCCGTTGTAATTTTTAACCAAATAATCTATTGTTTATTTACAATGGAAATATTTTGA
The DNA here is from genome assembly GCA_905319865.3 of Cotesia congregata. Classification (NCBI taxonomy): domain Eukaryota; kingdom Metazoa; phylum Arthropoda; class Insecta; order Hymenoptera; family Braconidae; genus Cotesia; species Cotesia congregata. The sequence continues at coordinate 21,490,698 of CAJNRD030001123.1, read as the reverse complement.
AAATTAGAAATCAGTGTCTGGAAAAAATGAACATTCACTGTTTTCATAAATTCAACTAAAGGGAGGATAATGCATTCGTATCCACAATTTGATTTTAATAGAAAAATTTTTCCCATTGTAGGAAATTAATCGCGTGTAAATGGGGATCATTTTTATATATATATATATATTTATTGGAAGGATTTCTGTACTTAAAAAGAGCTTATTTCTCAACAATGTAAATCGATATTTATAATTCAATAGTAATACATCGAAAAAACGGTTCCTTTGATCATTCCTGATTAAAAAAGTCCGAGTAATTCAACTGAGAGCGATGTATGATTTTAAATTAATATAATTTGTTTCAAAGGAAATTTTGATCAAGCATTAGAACAATATTTTCAAGAAAAATAATACTTTTTCAGATTCTACACTAAAAAAAAAATTAACTTGAATCTAGAAAAAAATTTTTGAACCAAGAAAATAATTTTGAAGAGTTTTATTGTCTTAAATCAAGACGAAAAATTTTTTAATCAAGTAAAATTAATTCAAACCAAGACAAATATAGTTTAAGAAGTTTTCTACTCAAATAAAAATGAAATTCTTCAAAATTATTTACTTGAAATTTTTTCTCTGTGTAGAAATGGTTTTACTATTCAACTTTTTTAAAAATTCAAGGATACTAATCTTATAATCGTGCCCGTAGGCAACTAATCCTGCGATAGTAACATACTTCTCTAGAGACATAAATTTTTTCCACTCTATTTTAGTATCCATGACCAATCCAGATCACCATAAACTTTTCCCAAGTATTTATAAATTCAAAAATAGTAATTACACATTCTTCGTTTGATCTGTAAATAATTTTGTTATGAAATGATTACTGCGAGTGAGGGTATTTTTATTGCCACATTTGAAACAGTAATCCGAGGTTGTTTATTCAGAAGAAAAAGAGAGAGTTTAGATACAGAAACACAAACTCCAGATTCATATCATATCAACAGAATATAACAGAGCATACATTTATAAATGCGCGTAACTAACCGAGTATGAGGGAAATCAATATTAGGCCGGTAGAGTAGAGTGTTTCCAGTAAATACATAACTTCTGCAGCGGGGTTTGTTTTCTTAGTTATCAACAGTACCCTTCTGTATCAATATTTAACTAACACGCTTTTTTATCGCTCACCAGCATTGCAGATTAAGCATCCAAATATTAAACACCCCTTGAGATGCTGACGTCACTCAAGCCAGACACTCCTCCCCTCTTTAAGTTGATCGGAATAATTTACGAAAATGGCTTTTGCTGCGTAAATATTTACTTACGGAAGACTAACTTACGCCGACACTTAATACAATAAATATAATAATTTTTAGCAAAAGTAGGTCGCGTGTAATGTCATTTCAAAAAAGCTACACTATACAATGGACAATATACATGTCATACATAAATACAAACAAGTACACATTTGAGAGATTTACTCTCGGTTAAAAAACAAATAGAATAATAATAACAAAGCACTTTAATCTTGCAATGAATGCATGTTCACATTAATACCGAATACATCATCGGCAATGTCATTTTGTTTTCATTACAATCTACTCTTTAAATACTACCTTTTGCTATTAAAGCCTGTATTTATTGTCTCGATTTACAAACAATTTCAATAAATTTAATTGCCTACTCATACCGCTAAATTGTAGTTTATTTCGTCGGCTAATCTCGCATAATTATTGAAATATAATTACTGAATTACGTATGAGATTAATAGATGCGTAAATATTAATATTATAATTATCCAGAGCCACGGTGGTGTCACTTGGCATTGCTCTCACTTCCCCCCACTCTTCAAAGCAAAGTGAATTGAAAATAGCGGAAATATCCGAAGAAAATAGAGTTTTTTAAGGAGATCTAAATACCTTTCTAGTGTAAAGAATGTTTATGAAAAATAATACGTAGAAATACTTTTGTTATCTTGAAATTAATTAATAACATTTTTGAGAAAATTTCCGAAAAATTTACTCTTATTTTTTCAATCAAATTCAATGAAAATAAAATTTTTTTTAAGATCGTTAATTGCATTAAATTTTTAACCAAATACACGGCTGGTGAAATCTCTATTTACTTATACAGAAAAAAAGGTTCACTTGAGCCAAGAAAATATTTTTCCTGATTATTTTTTTGAGCGAAAAAAAATTTTTTTTTGACAGGAAATTTCACTTATTCCAACAAAATTAATTCTCTTGCTTTAAGAAATGCGTATCTTGATCCAAGAAAATTTATTCAAGTCAAGAAAATCTTGTTTTGAGAAAATTCAGCCTCTTGCTCCAAAAAATTTAGTTCTGAATAGAAATAAATTTTCTTGTCTTGAGAAAATTTCTCTCTTGCTCCAAAAAATTAAATATAATTCTCAAGGTGAGAAAATTTTTTTCTCAGAAGTAGGTGGCGCTGCTTTCCTTAAGTATCTAAAAATCTTGATCAAGTATAAAAATTTAATGACACTGAAGTTAGAAGACGTGTAAAAATTTTTGATTTTTTTTTATTAATTAAATTACAACTAAAAAGATATTTCTAAAAAATTGCACTTATAGTTTTCAAATTTTTTTACATGTGACAATTTTTTTTTTTAATTGCTGAATTGAAATTTTTTCAATAAAAAATTTCCAAAAATTTTGAAATGTCGGTTAACTTAATTTTCATAAAATTTATTGTATCAAGTATTTATGATAATTTGAATTAAGAAAAAATTTCATTACATATTATTACGCTACAGAAATTGAATTTACAAATTTTCAGGAAGTTTATAAAAATTTGGCTACTTCGCGTGGACCTCCTTAATGACTCCAATCGGTGAAATTGAATCGAATCCACTGTGTGAAGTAATAATAATCTAAATAATTAATAAAGAATCGTTGGTAATAAATGGGGGCTGTTATCAGTGATTAATTAGCGCGTATAAATTAAATGTAGAGTACAGAGCAGGAAGAAGAGAAACAGCGGCAATAAATCTGTGTTTTAATAACATTAATGAATTAAGGGATTTGGGTATTCGGGCGTGTTGGGTCTCGTGATGTGATATAAGTGAGAGATGTTGTAGATCTACTTTAGTATGACTCTCGGGTGAGATTATTGATTGGTATGGCTGCCTGTTGCGTTTGCTAGGGCTATATAGAGTAAAAGTGTATGTACATCAGTGGTATAACGTCTTTTATACCCATCAACGAGCGATACCTTCCCTATATATTATACACATTTATCACTCTCATCCTCTTTAGTTATTCTCTCAGCCTCAGCTCGTTCATATCTCCCTTGCTGTATCTATAGCTATATCTATGTCATATCTTATATCTATATCGACATCAGTGTGCTCAAGTATTATATATACCTATATCTCCTTTTTAGCGGTGATATTAAACTCGGGCGTGAGCATAAGCAGAAGCTGGGTCTATTCGCGCAACTCTTCTACAACTAGGACGGAAATTCAATCCCTTACGAGCTTCCAGCCGAGGGCGGCAACCCTTTTACATTTTTCTTCCCTGATAATTTATACTCGGATATATTTATTTTTAATTTATAAATATCATTTTTCTAACATTTTTTTTTTTTTATTAGTTAATAATAAAAACATTTTTTTTTTTGATAAAATATCGGAGAAATTTTTAATTTAAATTAAATTTAATTTTTTGTTGTTGATTAAAGTTGAAAAAATATGAGGATTTTAATTATTTTATAGCGTTTGTTCAACAGTACGCCTCGTTGATTTTATTGAATACCAAATGTGCAGTGAAATTTGTCAATAAATGAACTTATAAATTAATCGATCAAATTAATACTACTGGGAAAATTTCAATGAACTTTAATAGTAATTATTCCTGTTTAATTGAACACTGTATTTATTGGTCATTAATCGAGTCATTAGAAATGCCAAAAATATCCGTGTCTAAATGATTGCTAAATGAATAATTATAACTAGCAACCTTGCAGTGATTATGTGACTGCCGTGACTTGTGAACTATAAATAAATAAAATTTTGCTTCATTAAATAATGACTTTTGTTAAATTGTACTGTACTTTTTTAACTATTGACGTTTTTAAAGATATAAGCTCATTTTGATGTTACATTCATTAAGAGCTTTGATTTGAGTACCCACATGCATTTTGATATATTTTTCATATATACATATGTATAATATATATGAAATATATGAAAAATTGATATGGGTACTCAAATGAAAGGTCTCGATGAGTGCAATGTCGGGATGAGTTTATATCTTTAAAAATGTCAATAGTTCACAAGATACAAGGACGTTTCTTAATTATGTTAAATTGAACTGTACTTTCTTAACTATTGACGTTTTTAAAGATATAAGATCATCCCGATGTTACACTTATTAAGAGCTTTCATTTGAGTACCCACATGCATTTTTATATATTTTTTATATATACATATATATAATATATATAAATATATGAAAAATTGATGTGGGTACTCAAATGAAAGGTCTTGATGAGTCTAACATCGGAATGAGCTTATATCTTTAAAAATATCAATAGTTCACGAAATACAAGGTCATTTCTTAATTATGTATCTAGAGATAGAGCATTTTCGAATGCAGCCTAAATACTTATCATCATAAATTGACTATTGATATGAAACCATGAAAAGACACAACTTCAGGTCAAGACTTTTCCAACGATACCAAATTTAACCATAAAACCCATTTTATCATATAAATATACTGACCACAAAATATTGCTTATTCTCTTAACAGTATAGATTAATAATTGTAATTGGTGACGGAGCTTAAAATAAAAAATAAAATATGATATATAGCCGGGAGTAATATAATATAAAATGGTTATAAATATAACTCAAGGACATAAATAAATAGCTGGGGTATTAAAGGACAGAGTTGGGAATGTCGAGTTGGTTGGTATTACAGTGATTTTGCAATGAGCCAATATCATCAGATGTGAAATGCTAATGAAGCTTGTCTATAGTGCTCGATTATTAATCGACATAAAGTGGGCTTTGTTATACGCATACGTACATCCCGCATCCACCCGTTATTTAGCGGCTATAACTGAGCCTATATCTATGTTTATGCAACCTATAGACATAACGCATATATTCATAATATAACAGTATATTCACATAAAGAGGAATATTATATTATTGTGTACTTATGTGTATTAGTGTGTAGTCGCGAGTATGTCGAAATGCGCACGCGTCCAAGCTATATCGACCCCCCCGAGCTGCCTGGTGGAGGCATCTGAGCTGTCTGTTCTGTTCGCAGCTGCTTCAACCCAAACTCAACTCTCAATATCAACTTTGTTATCCGATCTCATTTATTTCATTTTATTTCATGTTTTTTCCCCCTACTCTCTTTACTATCTCTTCCCGATGTTTTTATTTCCCGAGTTTTCGATTACACCGCGAATTCGCAATTACGTGGTTAAATTCCGGAGGACTTATCTCTGCTAATGTCCGATTAGAAGTTTTTTATTGTCGTTTAAATTTTAATTCTTTTAAAAAGTAAATTTTTATTATTAAATTAAAAATTTATTGATTTAAAATTTTTTATAAATTGGCTTAAAAATTTAAAGATATAAGAAAATTATTATTATTAATTATTAATAAAATTTCTTTAAGTTTTCTTAATAAAAATTTATTAATTAAAAAGTTTTTATAAAGTGGCTTAAAAATTTAAAGATATAAGGAAATTATTATTATTAATTATTAATAAAAAAAAATTTTCTTATAGAAATTAAAAGAAAAATTATTAATAAAATTTTTTAAAGTTTTTTTTTAGTAGAAATAAATTTTTTAAATAAAATTTTAAAAAAAATCAAAGAAAATACAAAATTAAAATCTAGAGTAAAGCATTTAAAGCACAGAAATTAATAAACCTCATAACGACACCAATTAACTCGTGCCCAAATTTCTGACGTGTTTATTTCTAGCCTCCGCGTCACGCCTAATATACAAATATAAATATATAGATAGATAAACGCGATATGCAGTTGAGTATGTGCAGAGAATAAAAGTGCTATCGAGAGTATGCACTCGAGAATTTAAAATAAAAATGCGTGAGATAGTATAGCGAGAGGTTGGCACCTCTCGCTCTGATATTTTATATACCTATCTGAGTATAATATCAGTACGCACTAAAAATTTAAGCATACCAACTAAAAGGTTGATGCTGAAAACACAAAACAGCTCGGAGTAGAGTTTCCATCGAAGGAACAAAGCTCCCGTGGAGCCATACGAGGAGAGGTTGAGGGCTTGAAAGGTTTTTGTTTACATTTTTTCCAGTAAATTTTCTCGCTACATTGACGCGATAGAGCTGAGGCTGAGGCTGAGGTAGTTTTCCGGACAGTTGATCACAAAGTTCGGGAATATAGTTATAATATAATACTGTATGAGTGAGGTATATACACTCATGTAAATGTATGTGGGTGTATGGAAAATATGAAGAGTGAGTGGATGGAACATATGTATAGTGTCATTCTCTATTATGTGGGGTTGACAAGCGAATTGAATAGAAGTGAAATATGTTATAGATTGTTTGCTCCAAGTGATTTCCATTTTTGTTTTTAAATTTATTATGTATTATATGTTATACATTATATTATATTATTTTATCTATCGATGCGGGTTGGGTTAGTCTATACCAACCGAATTAAATACTAATGCTGGGTAGTATAATTTAATATAATATTGTTTAGTTGGGTAATTGAGTTGCCAGTATGTCGATGTTGATATTTGCTGGTAAGGCTCAGAGAACTCTGCTATGGCTCCGGAGGCTCGATGCTTCGAGTGCCCGGCGAATAATGATATTACAGTAGTACAGAGAGCTTTAATATTATAAAAATTATTTTTCTTTAATACAAATACGTGCTACGGAAATATTGGGCGTGACTTGGTTTGATTATCAGTTTTATTTAGATTATTTTGTTATTTTTCAAAAAGTTTAAGAGATTTTTTTTTTATAAATCTCCAATATTTTAATTTAAGTGGATATTAAAACAATTAATTATCTAAAAGAAATTTTGTCTTATAAATATAAAAATTTATTAAATTTTTCTACAAAGGCTTTAATGTTTTTTATACTGAATTTAATTAAAACTGGCAACCTTGCAGTCACTATGTGACTGCCGTGTTTTGTGAACTATAATAAATAAATAATAATTTTGCTTTATTAAATAATGACTATTGTTGAATTGCCCACATGCGTTTTTGATATATTTTTCATATGTACATATATATTATATATATTTTAAAGATATAAGCTCATCCCGATGTTATACTCATCAAGAGCTGTTATTTGAGTACCCACATGAATTTTGATATATTTTTCATATATAGATATATATAATATATATAAATAAATATATAAAAAATTGATGTGGGTACTCAAATAAAAGGTCTTGATGAATGTAACATCGGGATGAGCTTATATCTTTAAAAATGTCAATAGTTCGGAAGATACGAGGTCATTTCTTAACTATTGACGTTTTTAAAGATATAAGCTCATTCTGATGTTACACTCTTCAAGACCTTTCATTTGAGTATCCACTTGCATTTTTGATATATTTTTCATATATAGATATATATAATATATATAAATATATGAAAAATTGATGTGGGTACTCAAATGAAAGGTCTTGACGAATGTAACATCGGGATGAGCTTATATCTTTAAAAATGTCAATAGTTCACCAGATACAAGGTCATTTCTTAATTATGTATCTAGAGATAAATTTTCGAATGCTATCTTAATACCTATCATCATAAATTGACTATTGGTGAGAACGATATAAAACCTTGAAAAGGCTCAACTCCAGGTCAAGACTTTTCCAAAGATACCAAATTTAACCATAAAAACCCATTTTATCTTATAAATACACTAGCTATAAAATTTTGCTTATTCCCTTAATAATATAAATTGCATTTAAAATAAATTACTGTATAAAAAATATTCATTCACAATTAATAATTAATAGAGCTCATTAAATCTTCAGTTTAAAAATAATTTTCTTCAGAAAAAAAATGTATAAAAAAATTTCTCCAGAGAATTCCACCATAACAAAATAATTGCAAGTAGTACAAAGTATATCAGATCAGACATGTGCAAAACAACGAATATAATGTTAGATATACGTAATAATACCATATGAACATACAACATGAATATCTAAAGTTGTAGCAAGCACAAAAGCTTGAAACCGGTGGCCCTGGCCGGTACCCGGAAGATCTGACGCTTTTCCGGATGCTACGTCACTGGATGGCCCGCAAGCGCTGGTGCCTAGTCTGGTATAGTTCAAGTAAAGCACACACCTACACACACACACAACATGAGTGGGAGAGTGTGTGTTTGGTGGATCGCCGCGAGTCGAGCTTAGCACACAACAGGAGCAAGTAGTGTAGAGACCGGTGTGGAGCGGCCTGCCTCGGAGAGGACGAGAGAGGGCGGCCCCGTGTGCTGCCGATAGCGGATAGCGGGAGAGCTACCATGTAGATGGATACGATCCCTCTACTCTCTACTCTCTGCTCCCCGTTAGTCGGCTCTCGGCCGTCGTCATCGTCTGGTACAGGTTACACCAGATACGTCACGCGATTTAGTTATTGTTTATCAATTTTATCATTTACTCAAATCACTTCGTTGTTATTGTTGACAACCGTGGATCATAAATCTCGAAAAGTTTCAATTTTTCCTTAAATTTATTTAAAAAAAAAAATCCGGACAATTTTGGAGGTACAATTTGGAGCTGGTTGATATAATTATAAATATTGGATGGGTTTTCATATTTTTATTTTTATTATTATTGTATTTTGTGGTCTCGTGAATGGTGACCTCTATTGTGGTGATATCTCGAGCACTCTCGCAAATACCTTCTCTTCCATCCATTCCCTTATATACTTTCCCGGTTTTCCATTTCCTTTTACTCGGATATAATGCTTTGGCTAGGGAACAGAGACGTTGAAAGATCTTACGTTGTACACTGTAGACTGTATTCTATATAATACTGCTCTCCAGAGTGCTGTAACATCCCTCGAGGTGCGGATTGTTTGTAGTTTATTGCGATAGTATTCCCAAAAATTCTCCAGTGGGGAAAGATCCAAGAAGGTGGAAGGTGGTATTGAAAGAGAGAGGGAAAGATACCGGAGAAACTCGGAAATTTATGGTGCTGAAAATAGAAGGCTGATTATTGTTTGGTTTTTTTTTCTTTAAAATAACGTGTTGAAATGTTATTTATAGTTCTGAATTTATGAAATTTATTGCCACGAAATTTCGTTTTTTTCTTGTGAAAGTAAGATTTGTTTGATGTAAAGAAAAACTTAAACATTAAAGAAATGAATTTTAAATAAATAGTATCATAACTTAGTAAATTTATTTTAAATAATTTTTTTTTATAAAAATGCAGATAATAGTAGAGTTAGCAGACATTGTTAATTTTTGGAGTTATTTTTTAATTATTAAATTAGAATTAAATATTATTTTAAAAAATTGCACTTATAGTTTTTAAAGTTTTTTACAAGTGAAAATTTTTTTTTTAATCATTTTTTCAATAAAAAATTTTTAAATGTCGGCTAACTATAATTTTCATAGTTAGCTGACATTTCAAAATGTTTAGAAATTTTTTATTGAAAAAATTTCAATTATACAATTAAAAAAAAAATTGTCACATATTTTCATAGTTAGCTGACATTTCAAAATGTTTAGAAATTTTTTATTGAAAAAATTTCAATTATACAATTAAAAAAAAAATTGTCACATGTAAAAAACTTGCAAAGCTATAAGTGCAATTTTTTATAAATATCTTTTTAGTTGTAATTTAATTAAAAAAAAAAATCAAAAATTTTTAGTCTGCTAACTTCTTATGTTTTACTTGCAATAAAAATAAGATCGAGTTTTTTTAAATTCCTCCGGTTTAACTTCACCCTTTTCTTGATAAAAAAAAAAAAAAAACTGATAGTTTATATTTCAGTGGTTATTTGTGTAAATAAAATCCATTTGAATTTTTAATTTAATTCTCGTGAGAATGTCGATAGATTTAATTAAACTGTATTGTCCCGAGTGTTTGTTTATAATTTTAATCTCACAGAAAGTCGAATATATTTACATAACTTTATAATTTCCATGTCGTATATATTTATTTATGTTATTTTCCGAGTAAATTATAAAAGTGATAGCTCTGGGGATTTAACACAAGTCAAGGTTATCTAGAGCAAGCATCACATTAAATATTAGATGGAGATGAAGTTGTTACAAGTAAAGACCGAGTAGAGTTAAGAGGAAATGGAAAAGTTAGTTTTTAGTCTCTCGTTTTGATTGAGTTGGGATTTAAATTTAAGATATAAAAATACGCCGACTTAAGGTGTACTTTTCATTAACTTTTATTCATTTATTTTTAAGTAGGTGGTTGTTATTGAAAAACTCGGTTAAATAGCCACAATAATTATCACTATTATTATTGTGGTTAAATTTTGAAAAAAAAAATCGAGAATTTGGTAATATTAATAACGATAAAGAAAATAATATTGAAGCGTAGATTAGAAAGAGCAGGGTGAGAAAATCTAAAGAGAAAATATAGTAAAGGCAAGGGATGAAAGGCGTGGGTGAAGCGGAAGAGGGGCTAGAGTGTGAGAGGGTTCGTGATAAACGAATAGGGGCTTGCCAAATGGTTTTAGGTAGCTACGGGTTATAGCCAGGGATACCAGTTCGATCCAGACCAAAAATATATATTATAATAATAAAAATAAAAATAAAAATAATTACAATAGTTGTAATAAATAGAGCTAACGACTGACAATATTACATTTCGGTTGTAACATATTTCTTCTTTCCCTTTTTTTTTCTAAATAAAAAAACACTGAAAAATAAAACAAAAATTTTCAATTGTTAGATTTTTTTCTAAAAGTACTATTCAGTTTAACTTTTACAGAAGTTTTTTTTTTGTAAAAAAATAAATAGTTGTTCTGAAATTTTAATTAGATATTTTTTACAGAAAACTTTTATTAAAGGTAATTAATTTTTATAAATTGAGGGTGACTTTGAAAGTAGTCAGAATAACTTTTTTTTTTATTAATTTAATTAAAGGGAGAATTATCTTGATACAAACTCTGTTTTTTTATCTTTAAAAAAATTCTTTGTTATTTTTTCTCAGTTTTTCTATTGAAGGCATTTACAAGTAAATTTTTTTTTTAATTTAATAAATTGAAAAGTATTAAAAAAAAATATTAAATTTTATTTTTCAGTGTTGTAACAATTTATAAATAGATAAAAAGACTTACTGTCAACAATCATAACTCAGTGATTGAGTTAAAATTAAATTTCTTACTATTGAAACTATGTAATACAATGTAACGTTAAGATAAATATACTTGGCGGAAATAACAGAAAGTTCCGGTACGTCAAACGTTATTAAGACGCAAGTGAATTTGTATTTATTAACTGAGTGGTATTAGACAAATGACGAATCGATAAAAGTGGCTATCAATAGTGGAATAATGTGATTGAAATTAATAAAACGATTTGATGGACATCAATGCTTAATAAAGCATTATCAATAATAATAATAATAATATAATAATAATGTGTTCACATGAAGATAATTATAGATATATTATTATAATATAATATTTATGATGAAAAAGAAAAATTAATAATGAATGAGTGAAGATAAAGCGTGCTGGAGACGCAGACGTCGCCGGTGGCTGTGTTGATAATGTCTGGGATTATCATATCGATGATAAAGATGAAGATACTGATGGTGAAGATGATGCAGGTGGCTCTTGTGCCCCCGATAAGTTGAAACCTAGAGAGAAGTAGTTGATAGAAAAAAAAAAAAAAAAAAATAAATGATTAAATTAATGTAATTAATTATTAATTGAAATTTGGGGAAGAAATTCGTGATAAAAAGCAAAAAGAAGAAGAGGAAGAAGAAGAAGGTCTTGATGGTGGATCCCTTATGTTTTGACGGAGCTTCAGTAGGGTACCGAAGTGGGGGGCACGTGGTCGTGCTGCCTGCCGTGCGCCGGCGGCGGCGGGCGAGGACCTCCTGGAGGACTTGGTTCTGGTGTGGGTTCCGGTTCTGGTTCTGGGAACCCCGGATTCTTGGGCGAACCCGAGAGCAAGTCCTCGATTATTGTTTGCCACAGCAATAAGCGCCAGAAGAACCAGAAAAGCAGCATCACGAGTGTTATTAAGAGCACCTGTAAGCGTAGTGGTAGTAATAATAATTCTGGGGACTTGGACGATCTAGAGGCTCTTGACGCCGCTGTTGAGGCGGTCGCTACTGGAGCTTGCTTTCCTGGTACCAAAGGCTCTAAGGACAAAAGTCACCAGAACTCGGAGGACTCTAATAACAAGGACGGGAACACTCAGCACCGGCTCAGTCCCAGGTTGCATGATATTGAGGAGGAGGATGATGAAGAGTGTCGACATACTAAAGAAAGGTTAGTTTTTTTTTTATTTATTAAAAAAAAATTATGGATATTAGGTCATTATTTACATGGGTCAACCTATGCTAGTCCATGTTAAATTATTAGTTTTTTTTTTATTAAATTGATCAATTTTTTTTAGTTTGTTTTTTTATGTAATTAAAAAAAATATATTAAAGAAAGATAAAATAGAAATTTTATCCAAAAAAATGAAAGCTAAAATTTTTTTCAATTTTTAAAGGCAATTTTTTTTTTTTTTT
>CAJNRD030001123.1:21451663-21477923 GCA_905319865.3 Cotesia congregata | reverse complement strand
AGAAATTTTATCCTAAAAAAATGAAAGCTTAAAATTTTTTTTCAATTTTTTAAAGGTCAAGTTTTTTTTTTTTTTTTGATCAAATTGATCAATTTTTTTTTTAGTTCGTTTTTTATGTATTTTAAAAAAAATCATATCAAAAAAAGATAAGACAGAAATTTTATCCAAAAACATAAAAGCCAAAATTTTTTTCAATTTTTAAAGACAATTTTTTTTTTTTGATCAATTTTTTTTTAAATTGTTCGTTTTTTTATGTACTTTTAAAAAAAATATATTAAAATCATCAAAAAAAAATAAAATAGAAATTTTATCTAAAAACATAAAAGCCAAAATTTTTTCCAACTTTCAAAGGCCAAAAAGCTATCTAAATCTTTATTTTTTCCTTTTATGACTTTTTTAATCATAAATGCGCCGTAAAAATAAGCAGAATAATAAAAAAGAATTTAAAAATGTTAATTTTTCACTTAGTTATGATCCAAAATGAGGTTGAACCCACTTCTAAATAATTACCGAATATAATTTTTAAAAAAGTTTTTTTATAATAGTTTCACGTTATTTTTTTAATTATTTAAGCTTGTCTAATTTTATTATTACTGTTTTTTTTTTTTAATTTAAAAAATTGTTATACTTCTACTGGATTCATTCTCGATTTTTTTACAATATTTAAATTTTTCTATGAATGCTAAATCAAGGATTTTATTTTTTAGATTTTCACCTGCTAGTTTACCGTTCATTTCTTTTTTAAATAGAATATAAATTAGTAAATGCATAAATTTAAAATGAAAATACCACAATATTTCCAGAGAAAAATAAAAAAAAATTTTTTTATCAAACATTTGGATTTATTGACGTAAAACGAACAATGCCTGCTTTTTACAATAAATATGAATCAATATAGAAGGTTAATACTGATTCAAAAAGGTATTAAATATTTTCAATATCTTTAAAAAATGATTTTATTCAGTAATTTATTTTGAGAGAAGAATGCAGTAGATTAAATTTATTTAGTTCCCCCGTGCCGAAGAATAATGGAATGGATTACGGTACCGATAGATTTTTGTTCAATAATCCAATAATGGAAGAAAATAAAATTATAAGAGATTGAAATGAAATTAAAAGTTTTAACGTCGAGACAGATGAATTTAAAACACGTCGGATAGATCGGAAAGGCGAGGGAATTTTCTTGCAAGCTTTTATTATTTTCTTATTGCATGCCTCGGGATTTAATATTATTATTTTATTTAATGTTTATGTATACCAGCGTGTGCCTCAGGAGCGTAAAAAGTTTATGAATTTTTAATATCCGTGGAAAAATTAAACGCTAGGGTAGTTTTGTTGTAAATCGACCGAGGGGCTTTGAGCCTGCCAGCCAACTTTGAGTAATATTGTTTTGAGTGTGTGCGTAACTTATTTATAAAATAATTTCTTATTTTAACTGAAAAATGCTCGCTTATTGTTTTTTACTTACATCCACTAAACTTTTGTTTAATTAAAAACTTTATCCGTACTATAAAGACATTTGATAAAACTTTTTATGTTATTTTTTTTATTAAATGCTGATAGAGCTTTTAAAACGCGGATAGATACGCATATAACCTTTTAGAGCTATGCTAGTTTTAATTGCCACTCATCCAGGGATTTGTGAGAAAAAGATTTAGTCATTTTTATTTCTATTTCATAATCGGAATTTTTAAATTCGTAAAATTAATAAGAACGGGTTTTTGAGGTCACGCTTCTAATTTAATATTTTTATTTTAGTATTTTAGTTTTACGATTTGAATTTTTTAAATTTCAACTTATAAATAGTCAAGCTTAAAGTATTAGTACGAGCACCAAGGCAACTTTTGATAAAAATCTTAATTTTTTTTTTTAATATGTCTAAATGAATTCCGAAAATTTGAAGGAGATTTCTGTATTTTTCTTGTAAAATTCTCAGTGAATATTCTTAAAAAAATTTTGGATGAAAGTAAATATATTAGTGATGAATTTAATTCAAAAAAATTTACACTTGCCCGACTAATTAAAGTGTATTAATTAAAACAAAAAAATGCCGCCATTAGTCAATGTTAAATGTATATCTTTTTTTTCTATTATAAAAAAATAATTTTAAAGTTATAAAAATTTAAATTAAAAACTATATTAATTTTAATTGAATAATTTGCTAGAAAAATTTTTAATAAACTAACTTTTGAATATTTTTATAATCAAAAAAAATAATTTTAAAGTTATAAAAATTTTAATTAAAAACTAGATTAATTTTAATTGATTAATTTGCTAGAAAAATTTTTAATAAACTAACTTTTCAATGTTCTTATAATTAAAAAAAAAAAAGTCAATTTTTAATATAAAATTTTTTTTTGTATAAAATACAAGTATAGTAATAATGAATGATAAAAAACTAACAATAAAATATATTACAGGACCTATCAAAAGAAATCACCAACACCAAGCGCCGGAGGAACCGGCAGCAGAGCAGGGTGGCGTTCGCGCAGAAGCGTCACCACGGCGGGTGCAACTGGGCACCAACATCACGTGATTGCCACGGTGGCGGTCACGGCTCAGGCGAAAATGCAAGCCGAGCAGGGTAGCATCGGTGAGCTAAGGGGCTACCACAATCTCCGGTCTCGTCGTCATACGCTGGCGAATGTACGGTGAGTACTTGGGTTTCGGTTAATCTCCGGTTATTTCCCGAACTAGGGACAAGAGACAGCATCCACATCAACAGCAACAGCAATAGCAATAAAAACACAAAAAGAAACATCATGAAAAGATACATCTGGAAGAGTTCCACATCACCTCTTGAAGCGACCGCTGTTCGCTTGAGACCGAGGTCTGGACCTGGTCCCGTCTTCGTCTGACCTCGGGCTACTCGGCCCAGACTGTGATTTATTGTTGCCAGTACCACACGGATCACAGTCGCATACTTCACAGCTAAAGTCCGGATAACCCTTGGGTGGCTTCGGGCGTTTAAGTTTGATAGAGGTGTTGCCAGTCTCTGGTTTTCTTCGGCTGGATTTTGAGGGCTTAGTTTTATGGCTTGGCTGTGTTTGCTGATCAGTGAATTCCGATGTTGACTCTATTAAGCAAACACGACTTGCCCCCTGACCCGCTCTCGCCACTAATTCCTCGTATTGACTCATCGTCAGCTTTTCCTATTTTATTTAACAAAAAAGGTTTTAAGATAAATAAAACAAGGGATTACTATTTATTATTCTGTTGAAATCGATAAATATTAACGAGGGCTGGAAATGAACCGGCATTCGCTTCTAATTCTTTTACGGTTAGCTGAATTTTAAACGACCGCTCACATCCATTATTTATTATTCTCTGTCTAATGATTAAAAGCTCAATTAATATGTAATATTAATTAGTTTAGGGACTTTTAACAACTGACAAACTAAGGGGAAATTTTTTCCCGTCGTTGATTAAATTTATGTCATTAATAATACAACTTTCACAATCTAATTTATTTTAATCATTGTTATTATTATTATAATAAATAATAGATAAAATTTGTTAGTATCGATCCACTGCCCGTTCCTAATCTCAAACCTCAGATACTTTTACAAGTCTAAATACTTTAAGGTTCCAGTGAATCTTTGATAAAAGTTTTTCCAACTTTGAAATTTTAGATTATCTTAACTTTTGTTTTATTGAAACCTTTGTGGGCAATAATTAACTTCAAACAAAAAGTTTTTTTTTCTGAATAATAAAACTAAAAACAGACTAATTTTTATAGAAAATATTTTCTACACGGAAAAAAGTAAAATTCTGGTTAGTTTTTATAGTTTCAAACAGTACAGCGGGGTGGCACAAATGTAAATACTACAAAACAATGTGGAAAGTGTAACAATTTATAATTTAATATCGAAAATGTAATTAGTTGTCACTATAGTAAATAACGACTCTCTCATCTTAAAAAATTACAGTTTCAAACAGTAAAATTGCCGTTTCAATATATAGTCTATACTATAAGAAGAAAGAGAAGGTCTAACACTTGGAGAATTTTACATTTGAAACAGTAAAAATTCTACTCTTAAAATATATACTTTACCAGTCCAAGCAAATCAATAATTTGATTTTTAGCATTGCGTTTAAAATTTACCATATTACTTTGTAAATATTGACGTTGTTTGTATAGAAATTTAACAACTGAAGTTTATATTTTTTTACATATCATGCCATCATTTTTTAGGTACAAAATGATAAATATCAAAGTCAAAATTCTTAATTAATATACTTTAACATTTTCGACTTACATAGCGAATATTACCGTTTGAAATAGTATTTTCTTCCATGTAAATAATAATAAATTGTAGCATTTAAATAATAAATATTATAAAGTGATTGTTAAAATCACCATTACTGCTTATAATCGACTATTATTTATTACTTTTTTCCGTGTAGTATTAATTTATTTTTAGAGTTGATCACGTGTCGATTTTAGTTCCATAAAAAATTATTGCTAGCTATCCATTAACAGAGAAGACATTGACCGACATTTTGAAGCAAGAACTATCAATCAAAATGGCGGTTCTTTCCAATTTATTTACCGATTTAGCTGTAACACGTAAGCGGGTTTTCAATTAGTTCTGTAGCTTTTCGTATTTACTATCAACTTTCAACAAAAAACTACCCTCAGAACATAAATCCACAAAAGTAATCCCGTGGAGTATTGAATAAAAAAAAAAAAAACTTACGCCTTGTCGGACCTGGTGACAAATGCAGCAGGGTTTGAGGCTGTCTGATGACAATCTTCTGTCAAGAGCGTGAGTCTGTCCGGCAGTGATTGGTCGTCTGTCCGATGGTTTTTTTATAAATTTCCTCCTATCCCCATCGGTATCACTTAATCCATCAAATTCGTTCATACTTGTTTCTTCATTCCGATAAATTTTCTTCTCTTTTCTCGGTTTATCTTCCAAAGATTTTATCCTTTGCTCCTTTATCTTCCCTCTAGCTCTACCTCTCGGTGAAGTTTCGTCAATTTTACGGTCGACGTCGCCCATCCTCAAGCTTAAAGCTCTTGCGGATTCTGAAGAATTCGTTTTGCTAGCATAAGATCCCGTGTTTCTATCAAGTTCTTTAAAATTTTCTCCCTGAGGCGTTGGATTCGCCGCTAAAACCTTGTGATGCCCTTTAAATTTAGGTTTACCTTCGCCTCTTGCAGATAAATTGCTTGTACTGGTGCTTGCCGTAGCAGTATTACCACCAGAAGAAGTAGTTGTTGTAGTAGTAGCAGTATCTAGATCCACGGATATAATATCCACATTTGATAGCAGTACAATAGAAGCTGCGCCTGAGTTGTTGGTTTCATCTCGATTCTGTTGCTTCTGCCGCTGACTATTCTCGTTCAGTAATAATGAAGCATCTGGATGGTCTGATTGCGATTCATCTACAAGTGGGGGTGTTACCAAAGTACCTACATCACGTCTATCTCCATAAACTTTGTCCATTGTCAAGCTAGTAATTGTATCAGCTGTCCTTATAAAATCTCTCTCACTCAGTTTATCTCTATCATCCGCCTTAGGACTAAATTGTACTTGTATACCGCTCGAAACATTATTTCCACCAGGCGTATTTACCTTTGAGCCTATTGATTTACTGTTAATTGATTCTGAGCGTATTGCTTCTCTATCTTCGCCCCCAACATCTGAAGACGCCTGCCGATAGGAACCAGAATACTGGATTGACCTAGCCGGATCGATACCGTAATTATCCTCCCGAAGCTCTGCTGTTTGTGTAGATTCTTTGTCAATCGGCGTAGACGTTCCTGATGGCAGCCCAATATGCTCTTTAATCATCATCATTTCTTCTTCTTCTCCAATACTTTGCCTCAACTCAAGATTCCGTGGTTTTGTGCCTCGTTTTTTAATCAAAGACCTCTTCCCGTCTGGATAAACACAGGTTTGGTTTAATAAACAAGAATAACTATCAAGGCTAAGGCTATTTCAATACTAAGATTGTCCATGTCAATAGTACCTGTTATTAAATCTTGATTTGGATCATAATTAACACTCCGCATTTGAATTTGATGGGACTGATCCCCTGTCTTGGTCACTTCACTCAACGATCCAATCTACAAGACCGGAAACGGCAATATTAAACGGCCAACTAATACTATTATACGCGAAATTTCACTTACCTCTAAATGCCGCTGTATTGCCTCTATAATTTCAATAACTTCGGGCTTTTTAATATCACATTCTCTGCATTTCTGAAATAGTATTACGCATTTTATTACACCAACTACGTTTAATTAAAAAATTTCTCGTAAAAAAATTTTTTAATTTACTGACAAACTTCTCTTTCAATTCTAACTCTTTTATATAATCATTATTTATTTTAATTATATCCCAGATTTAATCTTTTCAAAAGTTTAATTAATCCTTAAAGTATTGAAGTCCTTTGACTAAATGCTAATATTTAAAACTAGAGCTTTTGAATCGTTAAAATAATTAATTAAAGAACTTGCCGAGATAACTGAGTGCGTAGAATAAAGACTCTTTAACCATGATTCCAGTTCGTTTCGTTTAACAGAAATCGTTGCTGGTTCTTGCCCCGAGGCTGCTTGATCTACCCCGTAATCCGTTTCTTCTTTGGACAATTGGGATTTCAGTGATACAAATGATTTTGCAGAAGATTGCGCTTTGCTTGTACTAATAGCTTCAGGGAGTTGATCATCTTCAACGTCAGAAAATTCGTAATTTGTCAACTCTTTGCTCAATTCTGATTTCATCGATTTAAAAGATTGTCCGTCGCTTTTATGAGTTTCTTCAAATTTCACTGAATTGTGCTTAGATTGGTTGCGACTTTGTTTAGAAGTACCTTTGCTTTTCTCACCTTCAAACCTCGCTGAGCTGTGTTTTGATTGATCAAGACTCTGATCCAAGGTATCATCAGGAATTCCAGAGATATCATAATTGGTTTCTTCCCTGCTCAACCTCGATTTCATCGACACAAATGATTTATCACCAGAAGCAGCCCGAAATTCCCGTTGGGAAGATTGATCAAGAGCCAGTTCATTAATTGAATGACGCTCACCAGAAACATCAGGATTTATTCCACGGCTGTTCTCAATCTCAGCGTTTTCGGGTCCAAAAGGCAGCTCCATCTCATACTGAGTAGACTGATCATTGATACTGCGGGTATTATGATCCTCCAATTGGGGAATAGTCGATAAATTCAAGTGAGCGATTTTACTGGCAGTACTGTCGTCCAATAAAGATTCTGGATTACCAAATAGTACTTTAGCTTCTCGATCTAATTTTTCATTGCTGGAGGACTGAGCTGAGAGACGTTTACCTCTTCCAGTATCCATTTCTCCGGGACGATTATCATCTAAGCCAGGACCATTATCTCTTAAAGTTTTATCGTTGTTCCAAGCTGAACTGTCTACTACAACCCGTGATGATTCATTGTCTGTTCCAGATAATAATGTCTTTCCGGATATTTGTGCTTCATCAAATGTAGTAATACGTTCAACCGTTTCCTCCCCAGTCTCACCCTTGAGATTCCCTTGTAATTTACCATCCTTATTCTCAGAAGACGTGTAAGAAGAGCGAGTATCCTGAATAGACTGAATTTTTTCATTTGTGGATGATTTTTCACCGCTAATGTCCCTACTCGAATCCCCCGGAATAGGATCCTGAACAGCTCGATCAGTAACTTCTATCCTAGTGTGAGTATTCTTCGAGCTTGTACCAATAACCGCATTTACTGATTTTTCTTCAGTGACTTTCCCGTCAGAAGTTGATCGTACCTTTCTCCTGCTCCCCGAGCCAGAAGATCTATCTGTTGTTGTAACTTTAGCAAGCGTCGCCTTATCTCTGACACTTATTTCACTGTCACCCGTCCCATTAGTTGTTTTCATTTTACCCCTCAATTTGGCACTACCAACTCTCTCCTCCTCATCCAGCCTCTGTTCTCTAAATTCAATAATCTTATTGCAATTACGTAATTTGCTCTCGAGACTCTCAATCTGGTCTTCCAATTGACAAATCCTATCAGCAAGCTGTTGATTCGCCGCTGACTTGGCTGCCAATTGACCACGTAATTTATCAACTTCTCCATCAACCTTCCTCCCATTTCCATCCAAACAGGTGAAGGTACCTTCACCTCCTGAAGCCTTTTTAGCTTTCCAAAATTGGCTTTTCTTCAGAATCTCAACATACGCAGCCTCCCTTCTTTCCAATTCCTTCAGTTCCTTTTTAACCTTGTGCTCCCCGACTATCAGCTCCTCCAACCTGGTGATGTTCGCCAAATCTTCCGGCCCAAAGGAATATTCCGACAGACTTTCATCATCCTCAAGCTGATCCGCATTTCTTTCCTCGTTATTTCTTTCAGCGTCATAAATCTTGCGCTGCAATTCCTCCTGTTTCCGCTTGGCATCCTCAATTTGTTCATTAAGTTTCTTCAATTGTAATTGCTTTTCGTGCAACACTGTACGTGCCTCCTCGTGTCTCCTGAGCGCTTCCTTCCGCTCGGCTTCCAGGCCACCAATCTCTTGGGCTTCGTGCCTCGACGTCGATTGGTTCGTCACCGCCGACATTATCGCCGCCTGCTCCTCGATGTATTTAATGACATTCTGCGGGTCGCAGTCGCTCTGCATTATTTTGTTCACAGTTACCATCGGCAGCCATGTCTCCAAAGTCGCTAACCTGGTGCTTATTTCGGCCTGTCGCTCCAATAATTTATCGGTCCGGTGCTTGCGGCGCGCCACAAGCTCGCAGAAACCCTCAGGACAGCATTTGAATTGTTTATGCCTACTTTTACTTTTGTTAGGATTTAAATCTGACCCTTTTAAGGGATTATTCGACTTTTCTTTTTCGTCTTCTTCTGAAGCTAAACCTTCAACGTATTGTTTCACGGAATTATCCGAGTCATTACCATGAATTAAATTAACGGATGGTACTTTTTCTGGGGTAACCTCATCCACGGTAATTTCTTTTAAAGCCCCAGACTCAGACGTTTTTTCAACACTCTCCGAAAACATTACCGTCGGATTTTCTTCGTCTTCTTGCTCTTGACCTTCAACTTTGTCATTACTTCTCGGCGGCATTATTTCGAGGAGTTGGGAGGAGGAGTTCTCATTATCAACTTTATCATTATTAACTTCATCATTAACCTCAGACATTTTATGCTCAAACTTAGTTTAACCTATTTCAAAACAATTTATTCATTTTTTTAATTATCCTCGCGTTGCGCCGTCTAGTGGAAAATTTTCAACTCACCGCTTCGATTTTTTATTTGTATTATTTTTTTTTTTTGATTGGGAAATTTAAGCTGGATAAACGTAATTGAATATGTTGAAGTGAAAAATGGAATTATTTTTTTTTTATCTGATAGTTCATGGTTTGATAAAAGTGTCAGTGTCAATCAGTTGTATAATATTATTCATGTTTTATAAATATAAAAAATTCAATAAGTTTGAATTTTTCTGAAACTTGTAAAGAAAAAATCAATTCTTTGAAAAAAAATTTATTTTTTTTTTTAAATAATTATTACAAATAACCTTACAGTCGATAAATAAATAAAATTTTGCTTTATTGAATAATGATTTTTGTTAAATTGAAATGTATTTTTTTAAATATTGACATTTTTAAAGATATAAGCTCATCCCGATGGTACACTCATCGAGAGCTTTCATTTGAATACCCACATGCATTTTTGATATATTTTTCATATATACATATATATATATATATATATAATATATATAAATATATGAAAAATTGATGTGGGTAGTCAAATGAAAGGTCTCGATGAGTGTAATGTCAGAGTGAGCTTACATCTTTAAAAATGTCATTAGTTAACAATATAGCAATGTCAGTTCTTAATTATTGACATTTTTAAAAATATAAGCTCATCCTGATGTTATACTCATCAAGAGCTATCATTTGAGTACCCACATGCGATTTCATATATTTTTCATATATACATATATATAATATATATAAATATATGAAAAATTGATGTGGGTACTTAAATGAAAGGTTTTGATGAGTGTAACATTGGGATGAGCTTATATCTTTAAAAATGTCAATAGTTCACAAGATACAAAGTAATTTCTTAATTATATGTATCTAGAGATAGATCATTTTTAAATGCAGCTTAAATGATATGAAACCTTGAAAAGGCACAAATTCAAGTCAAGACCTTTGCAATGACATTAAATTTGACTAAAAAAACCGATTTTACCATATGAATATCCTGAAGACAAAATTTTTCTTATTCTCTTAATAATATAGATAAACTAAAGAATTACTAGAATTCTTGAAAATAACCTTTCTTATTTTTTTCGAGTATTCGTAACTACATTCCTCGTAAATTAAAGTCCTTACAAGGCTCCGAGCAATTGTAGTTTCAATGTAAGTCCATTAACTTTCTCGCAAGTTTATTATTTTGACTCGGGTATATTCTGGCGAGAGTGTAATTACGTTGTCCTCTTTTGTATGACAGCTATGCCAACATATCACCGGTAAAAGGTTTTCTACCCTTCACCATTTCAATTAGAATTTTTGATTATAAAAAAAAATTTAATATACACAGTCTCTTATAGTTAGTAGAGTTTCTTCCCCTTTTTACTAAAAAAAAAAAGCACTGAAATGAATTTAAATAAGGCAACATAAAAAAGGAAAATAAAAATGTTCCCTAAAAAATAAAAGGAAAATAGTAACGAAGGTGTAAGCGCGTGACATAATAATTTTTTATGGGACTTAACTATTTAGTTAGTGTGTCACGATCGTAGCCGGGAAAAATTTAAAAATGAGATTTGAACCGAGGTTAAATATATAGCTTGCCGTCTGAAAGAAAAAGCCAGAGAGAGAGAGAGAGAGGAGAATTGTCGTGAAAAGTAAGGAGCTAAAATAGATGGTAGATGGTGGAAAACTGAAGGTTTATTGCCGAGAAGAAATATATACAGGGGTGGGTCACTGTTACGAGGATGACGGGAGTTAGAAGCGTGACTACAGCCCCTATCCTCTATAGTCACTATTCTACACATAGAATATATACACCGATACTGAGTAGAGTAGAGTAGAGTTTTGTTGAGTTGTTCTATATCTACAACCAGCCCCTTTGGTGTATGTAGGTTAACGGTGACGTCACAAACCGCCTTGTGACGCGTTTCAACTGAAATATGCAGTGTGGCCTCACCGCGAGCGAGCTTTAAAGCTTCTGGCGGGTCATTGACTTCCATTCACCGGATGTTTCATTTCTGACCGCTCTCCGCCCTTTTTACAAAGTACCCCGCGGGTAAAAACTAAAACACACATATATTGTTCCCTAATTTTATTGTTCCTCTCGTTGTACGGAGTAGACCCCTTTTCAGGAAACTCTCCCGGGACTCGCTCGCACAGGGATTGCAGGCTCTCTCGGGGCCCGGCTTCCAATATTTAGATTTTAGCGAAACGTTTAAGTGATACGCTACAAAAAGCTCTTCATTTTACAATCAATAAACTTGAAACGCCCATTGCCATCTTTAAAGCCGTTTTACCGCGCCGGTAAAACGCATGCCTGTCATATTTTTATATTTTTAGTTTTATTTTATTATACTTGCAGGCGATAGGCATCGTTAAGTTTACCTTTTTTATTCTTCTGGGTAACTTTAGGTTTATTTTTTGGCGCTTTGAAGAATGCTTTTTAATGTGATTTTTAATTTTAAGCTTGTAAACAATGTACACTTATAGGATTTATTTATAGTTTAAAATATTTGTTAATATTTAACAAATCATTTATTAGAGACGACTTTTTAGTATTAAACAAATATTTCTTAGTATTTAAAATGATTTGTTTGTATTTAATAAATCTGATATTTATTTATTAAATATTAAATACTAAGAAATATTTATTAAGGACTAAAAAGTCGTCTCTCATAAATGATTTGTTAAATATTAACACATATTTTTAACTATAAACAAATCCTTCTATCAGTATATACACTAGAAAAATTGAATCAAGACAAAAATTTTTGAATTAAGAAAATGATTTAAAAGAGTTTCATTGTCTTGAATGAAGAAGAAAAATTCTTGAATTAAGTTCAATGTACTTGAACCAAGAAAAATTTCTTAATTAAAAAATTTTTCTACTCAAATCAAGATAAAGTTCTTCAAGATTGTTCATTTGATTCAAGTAAATTTTTTTTTCTGTGTACACAAACCAAAAAAATTATTGGTAATTATTTACAAGTAGGGTCAAACCCATTTTTGGCCATATCTAGGTGAAAAATTAACATTTTTATTCTGCTTGTTTTTACAAAAATTGGAAAAAATTTTGGCTCATGTTTTTGGATAAAATTTCTATTTAATCTTTTTCTGATATATTTTTTTTTGAAAAGTACATAAAAAAACGATTTAAAAAACAAAAAGGTGAATATCAGAATTTTCTAAAAAAATTTGTAAATTTTTTTGAAAATTTATTAAAATTGTAATAATCAACTTTGTTTTTTAAATTTTTCATTTTTTTATGTATTTTTCAAAAAAAAAAACCATCAAAATTTTCAAAAAATGAAAATTAAAATGGTAGACTCCACTTGTACATAATTACCTTTTTTTCTTTGTACATAAACCAAAGAAATTATTAGCAAGTAGAAATTTTCTCTGAATTTCAATCAAAGTAATTTTTATCTTTCTAAAAAAATTTTTTTTAATGAAATTATCTTTTTTACAACAAAGAATTTTTTTTTGTGTCGCTTTAAAAATGATGGATAGCTTTTACAACTCTAAAAAATGATATTTTGACAAATCCTTTCTCCCTCGTGGAGTGTTTACGACTAAATTCATATCACGACTTTAGAATTTATATTCATTCGTCAAAACACAATATTTAAAAGCTCTCGAGAAGAAAAAGTTCTCAGAGCATGTGTGAAAAAAATTTTCTCCATTGAATTTATAACGGAAACATTTGTCTGAGCGGAAGTATTTGTCCGAGATAAAAAGCCAGAAGTGGAATAAAATAAATAACGAGCGTAATTTAATTTTATTGAAAAGATCAAAGATACGGAGAGAAAAAGATAAATATTTAATTTATCATCTCGGGTGTATTGCTTGTCGTTATATGCACACGTATTGTGCTTAATGTCGTGTAATGTGTCACGTCTTGGGTGGTCGCGTGTTAGTCGTGAGTTGTAGCCCAAGTGACTGCATAGCAGTCTAAGTCTTGAGTCTTAAGTCTTGTATTGGTGCTGTGTGGAAGATAAACTCTAAGATTCGGATGTGTGTGGGTGTAAGGGTGTGAGAAGCTCCGAAGCTCTGCAGTTAGCTGGGAAGAAAACGACAGGAGCGACGGTGGTAAAAGCGCGAGAACATTGCGACCAAGGCGGCATCCTTCTCTTGGTATCGCGAACTAGGGGTGAAGTTGGTCGCCATGGCGACCGGTACGGGTTAGCTTCTTTTGAACAGGAGTTTGGGGAATCGATCACCAGTGGCGTAGCATCAGGTGGCGGCCTCGATCGCCGCGTCCAACAAGTGGAGTATGTTGTGTTTGAGGAGACGCGTGTGCTGTCCTTATTCACCTCGTACCACTATTATGTCACAATAGAACCCATTATCTTTATGCTTTCAACCATTTTTTTTTTTTATTTATTTACTTTTTTTTTCAATTCTGATGTTTTAATTTTTTTTTCATCATTATAATTATAATAATAATAATAAATGGTGAGCAAATTTAAGAGGATTAAATTTCCTTGGGAATAAGCAAGAAATATTTTATTTTATGAAAAAATTATTTTACACTAGCAACCTTGCAGTCACTACGTGACTGCCAGGACTCGTGAACTATAAATAAATAAAATTCGGTTTTACTAAAATAATTACTTTTGTTAAATTGCACTGTACTTTTTTAACTATTGACGTTTTTGAAGATATAAGCTCATCCCGATGTTACACTCATCAAGAGCTTTCATTTGAGTACCCACATATATTTTTGATATATTTTTCATATATACATATATATAATATATATAAATATATGAAATGTATGAAAAATTGATGTGGGTACTTGAACGAAAGGTCTCGATGAGTGTAACGTCAGGATGAGCTTATATCTTTAAAAATGTCAATAGTTCACAAGATACAAGGTCATTTCTTATTGACATTTTTAAAGATATAAGCTCATCCCGATGTTACACTCATTAAGAGCTTTCATTTGAGTACCCACATCAATTTTTCATATATTTATATAAATCGTATATATGTATATATGAAAAATATATCAAAAATGCATGTAAGTTTCAAATGTGTCAAGAGTACACGAGTTACAAGGTAATTCCTTAATTAGCTATCTTGAAAAATTATTAATAATAATTTTAAACTCTAGTCAAATAAAAAATTTAATTATTTTTTTAATTCATTAAAAAAATTAGAATTTAAAAATAAAAAACGGAGTTTTTATTTCTTTCTTTTGTTACATTCATTTTTTTCGGCACTTTAAATTTTATACCCCGAGGGACGAGTATATGTATCCTAGAATAGCCAAAACATATTTCGGCAGGGGATTGAACGATCTATGAAAAAGGTCTATTATCATATTCGATAAACTCACTCATTCAAAAGTTATCCAAGGCCGAACTTCAATTTATAGTTTATAGTAAATTCCAAGGTTTTATCTTTCCAAACAAATTTACAGATCTTTCAAAAATAAATTCATAACCCGAAAAAATTTTTTAATCAATAAAATAAACATACTTTTTCATATTTATTAATTTCATCCATTAAAATTTCTACAAAAAAAAAACAAAGAGGATGAACTTAATTACTATAATACTGATTAATAACAAAACTAATTATCAGCATTTGAAAAATTAAACTCAATTATTAATTATTCAACCGCTTGTATAATTAAAAATTTATTATCCGAAGGATTACCGAGGAAGCTTATCCTCTATTATTTATTAATCTCTTAAAATCGTTTCATTAAGTTCTTTTAACGAATAAAATGAACTTAAAAAAATAATAAATTATTTAAATAATA
Source organism: Cotesia congregata (assembly GCA_905319865.3). NCBI lineage: Eukaryota > Metazoa > Arthropoda > Insecta > Hymenoptera > Braconidae > Cotesia > Cotesia congregata. Next base: position 21,462,956 of record CAJNRD030001123.1, on the reverse strand, counting down.
GTCTAGATATAAAACAGTAAAATATTTAATAAAAAACAAACTTTAAGAATGCATTAAATAAATTTTCTAAATCAATAAAATATTGAATTTCAAAGCAAGTTAAATATTTTTCTTTGTTAAAGAAAAAAAATTTTTGTTTAAGCGAATCGATTTGTTCTTTTTTCGAAGCTTTAAAGTTTGCCAAGTTATTTAAAGAGTAAACTTACATGTTTAACAATTTAGCGCTTTGAATTTTGTATTTTCCATTTAAAATTTAAATTAAAAAAAAATGTAATTACAGGTGTAATAAAATTATAAAAAATAGGTTACGGGTTTTTATTAACTGTTCAGAATCTAGACGAGACATTTAATACAATTGTATAAGGATAATATATTGCATACATATCCGATGTTGGGTGTTGGGTGCGGGTGTACTGTAGCTCACAGCTCACTTTATCCTAGTTCAATCAATTGCAAAAAGTCGTTTGTCTTGTCTACTCTCAATGCGTAACACTGGAGCTAACGTTGCAACAGCTCAACTCGATTTGTCTAAAATGCAATGTACTACTCTTCTATCCACTTGGATTCATTCTAGTTCATGTTCATCTATATATCACACTATATTGAGTTAGTACAAACGTAAAATTAATTTACAGAGTGCACAGCACGAAATACTCACCGCTGAGATAAAGAAAGACAGAGATATTAATAATGGACTCACAGCCAGACACAAAGATCAAAATTTTAATAGAAACCAATTTACATTGCCAGGTTTATAACCAGACAATATTTCAAGTGAAGATTATCTTTATTAATTTTACTTTATTAAAATTGACAGAAGTTTTTTATAAAAAAATTGTAATCAAATTTAATATTTTTAAAAATTTTTCTTATTAAAAAAAAGTTTACGCGCCAAATTAATAAAAAATTTGATTTATGATTACTATGATTAGAAAATACTTGAATATAAATATTAAAAAAAAATTAAGGTCTAAAAATGATAAAAAATGCAGTAATACTAAAAAAAATTTTTTTTTGACAAGAAATTTCACTTATTCCAACAAAATTAATTCTCTTGCTTCGAGAAATACTTATCTTGATCCAAGAAAATTTATTCAAGTCAAGAAAATCTTGTTGTTTTGAGAAAATTCAGCCTCTTGCTCCAAAAAATTTAGTTCTTGATCGAAGTAAATTTTCTTGTCTTGAGAAAATTTCTCTCTTGCTCCAAAAAATTAAATATAAAGATAGAAGTAAATTTTCATTAATATCTTTATTGATCAACATGTCAAATGATATTGAATCATTTTTTGTTATTCAATATGTATAATTGCACACTAAAATAATATAAAATGGGTATCAAATATTCAAGAGAAAAATTTTCTCAAGATGAGAAAATTTTTTTCTCAGAAGTAAGTGGCACTGCTTCCCTAAAGTATCTAATAATCTTGATCAAATATAAAAATTTATTGTATCAAGTATTTATTATAATTTGAATTAAGAAAAAATGACTTCCGACAATAATATAGAATTTCAAGAAAAATTCTTACTTCGGCCAACACAACTTCGGTTTTCCTTCAGGCACCCGAAAATTTTTTTGAGCCAAGAGTTTCGTTCTCCAGAAGATATTTTTCTGTGTCAAAAAAATTCAACTTAACATCCAAAAAAAAAAGAGGTTGAATCTTTAAATTTATTAAAGTTTATCGCGTAGGCGAGTGCAATTGCACTAAAGACTTTATTGTTATGACGATTGTTCGTACCGTGCAAACCAAATAATCCTCTTACTGGCTCTTGACTCTGCCTTTACTTACTTCCAACTCCGACGAGTTTTATTAATTCGCTGACAGTTAATCTCAACACAATTGAAGCACAAGGTTCTTTGTAATGTCAATCAGCCTCTGTTTCGAAAATTCAACCTTTTATTTACATTCATATACTCACATTCGTTTCTAGTTCACAGTAACTCAAATTACTTTACTTTACATTCATTTAATGGCGCAGCAATTAGCTGGGATCTGTTTGGTTTTAATTTAATTAACAGAATATATTACAAAGGTAATTGCGAAAACTGGGGTTTAATTGAAATTGAAGTGAATTTAATAAATCATAACAATATTTGTGGTAATAATTATTATTATGCACTACTGCCCAGAGCATTTAAACAGTATGCGTCTAGTCGGTCATAGTTAGCCTTGAACTTTTATCCTCGTGAAATCGATTGTTCTAGAGAGGAAAATCGCGTAAGATTTTACGATAATTTAACGTGTATTAAATCTACGGGAGCGTTAAATGTGTTGAGTTTTGTTTTAATTGCATTTAGAGCTCAAACACTTACTTTACTTACTGGCTTTTTGCTCTCTACAGATATATAACATCCGTGTAAATAATATATGTGAGGGCGGGTTTGTATTAGCAACAAGTATTTGCCGGTGACATATAAACCGACCAGCAGAAATTCCCCCAAATTTTACTAAATGCTTTTTATTTGCGCGAGCTTCCATTCATTTTAATTACTTCTGATGTTTACTCTCCAAAATTACATATTTATTTTGGAGACTTTTTCCAAATGCGTAGTACCGATTTTATTGTTTCTTTATCCGAAGTTGAGATGAGTCGGTAAGTCTGTAATTTTTTTGAGGTAAAAATTTGAGGTAAACCACCGCCGGTATGAAGAGTGTTTCTACTTGCACGTGGTGGTAAATACAATTTCTTACCGACTGAAGGTTGTTGACTTGTGTTGTATTTTGTATTTGTTGAAGGTAAAAGGTCTGGTTATCGACTTGGGTGGCAATAGTTTCGGGGATTCCCGCAGAGGCGTGCTAGAAAATTGAAAGCTTATATTAGGGGTATGAAGATAGACATTGATCTTCTTTCGGCGATGGAATTTAGGGATGAATTTTTTTTAAATTGAAAAATTTAAAGTGAAAACTGAATTTCAAGGGGACTTGGATAGAAAGTAATTTTAAAAATGTCTTGGGGGTGAATATTGAAGAGAAAATTTTAGTTTTCATCTCGAGCCTGAGGGTTTGACCTGTCAGAAACAGTCGATTAAGTCTCGAGAGTTTCATTGTTTTTTATAAGCGAAGAAGAATAAAACCTTGGAATATTCTGAAATGTTGAAAACTTTTTGCAATTGACAACTTTGATAATTATAGAAAATTTATTTGGATAATCTATATTATTAAGAGAATAAGAAAAATTTTGTAGCCAGTGTATTTATATGATAAAATGGGTTTTTATTTGGTTAAATTTGGTATCATTAGAAAGGTCGACCTGGAGTTGTGCCTTTTCAAGGTTTCATATCATTCTCGCCAATAGTTAATTTATGATAAATATATAGGCTGCATTCGGAAATGCTCTATCTCAAGATACATAATTAAGAAATGACCTTGTATCTTGTGAACTATTGACATTTTTAAAGATATAAGCTCATCCCGATGTTACACTCATCAAGACCTTTCATTTGAGTACCCACATCAATTTTTCATATATTTATATATATTATATATATGTATATATGAAAAATATATGAAAATGCATGTGGGTACTCAAATGAAAGCTCTTGATGAGTGTAACATCGGAATGAGTTTATTCTATCTTAAAAAATGTCAATAGTTAAGAAAGTACAGTGCAGTTTAACAAATATCTCGTGAAATATTGACATTTTTAAGGATATAAACTCACCCCGATATTACACTCATCAAGACGTTTCATTTGAGTACCCACATCAATTTTTCATATATTTATATATATTATACATATGTATATATGAAAAATATATCAAAATGCATGTGGGTACTCAAATGAAAGCTCTTGATGAGTGTAACATCGGGATGAGCTTATATCTTTAAAAACATAAATTTTTACGAAAGTACCGTGCAATTTAACAAAAATCATTATTTAATAAAGCAAAATTTTATTCATTTTTCGTTCACAAATCACGGCAGTCACATAGTGACTGCAAGTTTGCTAGTTATAAAATTAATTTATCAATTTTTACAATTGTGTAAAATATAAAAATCTTATTAATATTTATAAATACAAAAAAACTTTCTACAAAACAAAGTTAGCTGCTTATATTTCATTTGTTTGTAACCTCAGCAGCTATCTTATTTAATTTTAATAAAAAAAAAAAAATCAGGAGCTCTTACGAATAATAACAATGACATCTTTATCGCTGCGTCGTTGTAATTCAGCGGGGCCAACAACGAAACTCGCGCAAATAACCACCTTGGAAGATAATTTTATTAATTCATCGTCATTAGTATTTTCCGAGGGATCTTCAAATTGTGAATCTCAATCACAATCGTCGAGCTTAGGCACGGAGATCGTTGACCAATCGGTGGGTATTAAATATAAATCAGTCGCCGTACGGTGGCCTAAATTGTCCGGCAGAATGGCCAAGTCCTCTCACGCACGATTTGAAAAAATGAATTACATAACTGCCTGTTATGAAGAGATACTTTCGTCATCCCAGTCATCAATGATCACTGTAACTAGGTCTAATCTTGCAATACAGCATAATAATAACATCTTTAATTATAATATCAATAGCAATAACAATAATAATAACAACAACTCTATGAGAAAAGATGAAAAGCGAGATTACATTTCTCCCACATCGACATCTCCATCAGCTTCATCGACAATTAATTACCTCTGGGATTCGAATCGTCGTGGCAAATGGAAATCAAAATCAAATTATAGTCCTATTGGCTCGGATGTCAGAATTTTGTCCAAGATCGAAAACGAGCTCGGGCCATTACGAGGTAAATTTAGCGAACTGGCAAGCAAGGTTAGAGCTTTAAATCTGATTGACGTTAATAGTGTCTTCGTTAATGGACATTTTGATGATTGCAGTGGAATTAAAATAATTAATAGTTGTTATAATAATAATTATAACTATAATTGCACGGATTTAAATCAACTGCAATGGCAGAGAAATAATTACAGTGTAACATCCACAAAATTGTGGAATGGTGACGGATTTTCAAGCTGTAAAGCTAAAACTTTAACGAAAGAGGTCAACAAAGAGGAAGTTATTAAGGAAAAATATATAAATAAATTGTTTGGGACAAATAAAAGGCATCCGTCGGGGCAGGACGTTGTCAGAAGGGAGAATGGTGGACATGGAGATGACGGTAAAATTTGCGGTAGCGACACAATTTGCCAATTTGGTGATATGGCAGAGGAGGTAAATGATGATGGTGGTTTGGAAAAAAAAGGAAAAAATTATTGTCATAAAATCCAAGGTGCTGGTAGTGAGATAAATCGAAGCTATAGTTATAGTTGCAGTTATAACAACTGTGGGGATTCGGGAAGAATCAATTTGAGAAGACTGAAGGAACAGCCGGGATTTAGGAACAAGGATTCTCCGGCAATTTATTTTAATGATCTACGTACGACAGATTCACCTGAGGCTATTCCTGTTGGTAATAAACCTGACATTTACGTCGGAGATAGAAGAATTGATGCGCTAAAAGGAATGACATGCTCGCCGGAAGATTTTTATTAAATAAATTAAGTTTTACTGAGCAAACATTAAAAATTTTTGTTGTTTTTATTTATATGTTTTATAGATTTTATTGATAGGATACGAATGGTTTCTAAATGACCGTGATGGAATATTAAATTAATATTTCGTGGTGATAAAGTGATATCAATACTGTAGAGATTTAATGATATTTATTTTTATTTATTATTGCCTCGGGAACAGGATATCCGACAAAATGACGCAAATGAAGAAAATAAAGTATATGATTTTTCATTTTGTAATATTTTATGGTACAGTGAAAAGAAAAAATCTATAATATATTATTATATTATTAAGCGATAGTTATTTATGATTTAAATAATTGAGAGAGAAAGGAAAATTTTATGACGAGCATATCATTAGTTTTAAATAAATTCTTATAGTTTAATTTGGTATCATCAGAAAGGTCGAGATAAGAATTAGTACCTTTTGGTTTTATATATTTTTAGTAGTCAATTTTTTGGAGGAGTTTTTAATAGTTTTTTGGTTCTATAAATTTGTTCGGTCGCATTTGTCCATTAAATTATTTATAATTGATCCTGTGATAGCACTATTATTTTTAAAATTTATTTAAAAAGTCCTCAAACTATTAGTGTGATTAAAAAAATCATTGATCCAAAATTTTCTTATTTATAATATGCAAATCTCGGCTAGTTATTGTTATTTTAATAAAATTTTTTTATTTATTACGTGATTTAGCATTTACACGCAATTATTTAACTGATTCATTATTTCATTCAAAGACGTATCTTTCGCTGATTATTTTTATGTCCCGGATGTCTGACAAGTCCAGGCATATCTACTGACATTTTTTTCCACACGTGATATGTTTATTTAACCGTGCATATAAATAAAAAAAAACTCCAACAATAATTCAGCGCCATTGATTAAATACAAACCTCAAACACTAAATCCACTCGTCCGTATTAAATTCTCTATTTTTTTTGTTGTAAAAATTTAAAAATTCACTATTTTTTTATAGAAAAAAAAAAACCATTCCATCCCACAACCCATTGCTCGTAAATTTAATAAAAAAAATAACAAACAAGTTTATCCAAAGTTTCTTTTTAAAAAGTTTATAATGAACAATCCCAATTAAGAAATTCTGGCGCGTAAACTTTTTTATGAAGTTCATCAAAAACCCTTTAAAACTTTCTTAAAAACTAAAACTCCGCTCTTGAATTCTAGCAAAAAATATGTGTGCAAAAGTTATCTCAGCATTTACTACTACGTCAGAAAATTTACAATAAAGATATTTTAGAATGCAAATTTATGCATAAACATTAGCGCTGCCCTGTTAATAAACCTCAACAAATATAAGCCAGCCGTGTCCACAAAAAAATATAAATAAAAAAAAATATGACGAACCTGCCTCAACAAAACCTTTTTAAAATTTATCCTCCTCTCCAATGAGGTCACTTCCGTCTGATTACGTCTTGAGCGATAAACTTTATCGACTTAGAGCATGTTGGCTCACATTATTACGTTATATCTCGTGTAATGTTCTATACTGAAACCCATAACCAGCAATAAACCATTGTGCATCAATCTAGATTAGAGAATCTTCAAAGCTAAGGAAAGTTTGGCCCTTCTCGACGTTTAACGTCGGGTTATATTGTATCAGGTCCTCTAATCTCTTGAATATCACCCCCTTTACTATCTTCTACTCCTTTACTCCTAACTACCATCACATAACTTTTAAGTCAAGATTAAAAATCTCGCGTCGTGAATTTCCGGCAGTGTTCGCGGGAGCTCGACAAACTAAACTCATACGTCAGCGTACTTCCACACTCGCGCGACAACAATGTTTACGGCGACGCGGTAAACCGTCGACGATTCTGTTCTCTTTTCATTTCTGCATCCGTTATTGGAAGCTGCGTCTACATCTTACACTAATCTCTCCATAAAATAAATAACAAATTAATAATCTCAAAATTTTACAATTAAAAAATCAAACAACTAAAAATATTGCAATTTTAATTTTTTAATTTTTTTCTCTAAAATTTAAAATAATTTTAATTTAATTTAAAAAACTTTTAATTCGCTGGTTAATTTTTCCTACACATTTTCTCCCTCTCCATATTTTTTCTTATAAAAGTACAAGCATAAAATACCGGCCGGCTATTTGTTCTTGAACTGTTAGTTGTGGTGTATGGACTTTGCAATGTAATACATTAAGATATTGCGCGTACGTGCTAGTTTTTTAATTATATTTTATTTATTTTTAAAATTGAGTGAATTTTTTTTTAAGTGAATTTTTTTTTAGAGCCAATTTTTCAATCAATTTTAATTAATATTTTAATTTAAATACCAAATAATAATAAATTAAATGAAAAAAAAATTTTTTTTACGGTGCGCTGTTGTTATTATTTTATTCAAATTAGAGAAATTTAAATGATGTGATGTCACGCGGTTTATTAACAGAATTGTTGTTCGGTGAAGACACTAGATAGAGAGACTGGTGTTTAGTTGGCATTTCGTTTATACAAATATAATAATAAAAGAAATAATAATAATGCACAGTATGCCGTATACGTACAGTTTATTCTGTTTATTAGTTTTGTTATTACATGCGTTGACGCGAGTGCGACGTACTGCCTACTACACTGCTTACTGGTCAGCATAAGCTGTTATAATGTACAAATGTGGTTTATGTTCACTACAGACTTACATATAATATTTAATAGATTAAATGAAATATAAAAAATATTCTAGAGATGGATATTTAAATTTTTATTGACATTGATGTTGTTGTTATTGTGTTGGGTGTGTGACGGTAGATTGTAAAAAGTAAAAAATGTTGGAATTATTACTTGTACTACCGGTTACATACAATAGTGCATTGTAATTGTTATTATTGTTATTAGTAGAGTTGATATGATATAGATAGAAATGAAACTAAACGGAGAAAGGAAAATATTTAGCAGAAGTTTTTTAGACAATCCATTGGCATTCGTGGTCCGCGTCTGCAGTCGGCTAACACGCGATAACAACTGTTGACTCGTTAAAGGTTTATACATTTGCTCGCTCTTTAAAAATAATACTTTTATTGAATTTTTATGCGTTTTATTTGATGGGAAAATGTTGTTAGTTTTTTTTAGATATTCATTTTTTTGAATTAAATTCAAATTATTGTTTCAAAGTACGAATTTAAAAATTATTATTTTTATTTGGAAAAAGTGTTTATTTTTGATAAAATGTTTTTTTATTTTGTTTAAAAATTTTTTAATTAAATAACAAGTTTTTTTTTTTTTAAATAAAAATGATTAAGAAATTTTAATAAATTATTTCTTAAAGCCGGCAAGTGTTTTAATTAAAAAAATAATTTCTAAAAAAAGAAAATTTATTTTTGGCATTATACTCCACAAATCCATCAATCAAAAAATTTTTTTTTATTTTTAAAATAAAATTTAATAATTTTTTTACTGCAAAATTAAATAAAATTTCTATTGAAATTTTAAAATAAAATTCATTTATTTCGCAAATATTTTTACTCATAAATTTTAATGTCCATTAAAAAATTATATTTTTAAAATAAAATTAAATTTTTTGACTGCAAAATTAAATAAAAAAATTTCTATTGAAAATTTAAAATAAAATAAAAAAATTTTTATTAAAAATTTAAAATAAAATAAAAAAATTTCTATTGAAAATTAAAAATAAAATCCATTTATTTCGCAAATATTTGTACTCATAAATTTTAATTTCCATTAAAAATCTAGTCCATGAAATTCATTTAAATATTTACATTTAATAATAACAACACTGACATAAAATTGATTGAAACATAAATAATGATAAAATAAAATAAAACGAGTATTTATTTACGGATTAAAAAAAGTATTTTTTTTTTTATCAAACCTTTGAAGTTATCGAACAATTAAATACCGTAAAAACTGTATCGACTCCGAAAATAGAAAATTTTTTTGTGGCCCTAAAGCCTGAATAAAACTAATAAAACCAAGTACGTGTTGATACTACAAAAGTTTTCAAAGACACGTCCTTGAAAGTTTAGTAATATTTTGCGGTAGAGAAATTTTTTTAAAGTGTATTACAAGTTAACCCTGCGTCTCTTATAACTTATAACTTACCGGCAATGCAGACATTAATTTTTAATCGTATCTGAGTAAAATAGCCGCCTAAAATATGTTTTTTCTTTCGTCGAAAGCAAGCCCGTAATTTATGCCATTAATTATTTCCAAACAATGTGATTTATCAAGACCGGTTGCAGGCCAAGAAGTTGATTAACATAAATTACTATTAATTTTAGAGCTTGATAAAGTAATATTATATTATAGCTGATAAGTGATAATAAACTAAACTCAGTACATAAATTATATGTTAAATGTATAATTAATTAATTGTAAAGGCAGATAGAGATAAAGATAATACGATTTAAATATTTGTCAGTGGGTCTTAATATAAAAATGAAGAATCAAGCACGTATGCGTATTCTATTATTATAATTTCAAAATATAAACGCTTATTCATTTATTTTACAAGTTATTAAACTAAAAGGTCTTACGTAGGCGTCACGTTAGTGTACCGCGTGTCGAATGAATGCTAAAACGAGAGAGGGAGATTCGCGCAAGAGAACACGCGACAAATTTCGAGCTAAGATGTTGCCGATTAAATTCAGGAGAATAAGAAGAAAGACTCGGTCCAAGTGTTATTTTATCTCAACATATTTTAAATAGTGTTCTAAAAAAAATTTGTTAATTATTCATTTTTTGAGAAAAAAGTGCCGATAAAAAATATGAATACGTTAAAAATACCCGAGATACGGCTTCCAGCTGGCGACAATTCTAACGCTAATGGAGAAAAAATTCAGGGCCCTGTTAATTTGCAGCCCCAGCCGCTGCTCCTAGTTCCAGGGAGCAGCATTCCCAGGAGAAGGCATTCCTGGATTTGTGGCGGGTGAGTCCTGAAAAATCGGGTACTAATTTGTAAAAAGACTTTCATTTCTTAGGTGATATCGTTCTATATTGCACGAGTCATGATGCGAAGCATCAGAAAGTGCATTACACTGAGAAAAAAAAATTTTTGTCCAGAAAAAAATTTTTTGGCTCAAAAATCGTTGGAAATAAATTTTGGATTTTTGACAAAAAAATATCAATATCTATGATGATAATAAAATATTGACAGTAATTTTGATAGATTAACAAACTAATAGACAAGAAAATATATTCATGAAAATTATTAAGAATATATATTCTTCCGACAAGAAAATTTTCTCAAAAGTACTTTTTTTTCTCAGTGTATCGAAAAATTTGTTTTGCCTACATTTCGCAACTATTTAATTAATTACACGATTGGTAATCCACGTAGTCTAATTAATTTGCGCGTCATTCGATAGATAATTTAATGGAGATTAATTCTGTTACGGGTAAAAATCAAATTAAGATAATAGAATCAGAAAAAAATATCAAAATAGTTAAAAGAAAATTTCTGTTAAATTTTCATTTGAAACACCATAACTTGCGTAAAAATTTACAAATTCAATCAGTTTTTTTTTTCATAAGCTTGGCACTTACTTTGCGGAGATTAACATTGAATATGGTCAACTTATTTAATGTTGTTTAATTGTTATTAATTAAAAACTAAAATCAATTAAAAAAATACACTCAGTGCGCATGATCAGTGTAAAATACCGCGAGATGTTTAAATTAAAAAAAATTAATTAAATAAAAGAAAGAAATTTTATTTAAAAGTAATGAAAAAAAAAAATATATATATATATATATATATATATATATATATATATATATATATATTTTTTTTTTT
>CAJNRD030001123.1:21436639-21451592 GCA_905319865.3 Cotesia congregata | reverse complement strand
TATATATATATATATATATTTAAATAAAATAAAAAAAAATGTTTTTTCAGAACATATTAATTTTTTTTTTTATTGATCAAATAAGCATTATGAGTCGTGCACTTTTGGGTTAGCCAAAATTTTTTTAAACCGCAATTTTTTTGTGCAAAAAAACGTTGGAAATCTTTATTTTCCTGCAGATAATTTTAATAATTATTTTTATTACTATGTAGCGTGTATTGTGGAGCAGCGTTACTCGGTAGGCTCCAAAAATAATATTCATATACAGCAAGGATTAGCTTAATATATTTTAAGCCGTTAGTCTGCTTTGCTGAGATAACTAGACGTTTTAAATTATGATATGTATAAATATATATTTACGTATTTATTTTAGGAAACAGTATTTTATTTTTTAAAAATTAATATACTAATTATTTTTAGTGTTATAAATAAAGATTTTGCTAAAAACAGTCCGCAAATATTACAATAATTTTGTAGAGAGTTGTTTTCAATAATAAAACCCCTTATGTAACTTTTGATCCTGAAATAAATCAAGTGTGTTTCCTGGATTCGAAAATCAACACCAGTATTACAAATATTATCAATTATCAGGAATAAATACTACTTTTCTATACAATAAATTATCTAAGAGGTTGTGAGTTATGACCTATTAGAAGTTATCGCATTTAAAATTATGTCTATCCAAAAAAAAAGGAAAAAAAAGTTAGCTGTTATTTGTCGAGCAAATGAAATAAAATATAAATTGTCTTTTTGTTTCAGGTAAGTCAAGTCACCGAATACAAACTGGTTATTAAATAAAATCTTCTGTAACAACAATAGAGCACGTGAGTAAACCGGCCTGAGTAAATAATAACTTTGTCTAGTAAAATAATATAAGAATAATATGTTTTAAAAAAACGTAATCAACAAATGATGTAACCCGATGATTTACGATCATAATCATTTGCTTAAAATCATCATTAATTATTATCGTAGATCCACACGTGTTTGTAATCAGTAAACATCCGTTATTAGTTATTTTATTAGTAATATATGACTGGCGTGTCGTATATTGATATTAAATAACTGAGCTACGCCTTGGATAGTATTGATAAATTTTGATAAAAACTCTCGCATTGCTATTGCTATTGGATCGTTCACAATTACGTAATGTCGTACAATGTACGGTTGAATCTACAACTAATTGGAAGTAATTGCTTTTATGGACGTTATAGTATCGTACTGAGCAATTTGATTGATTATTTTGCAGCAATAATTTTTAGACTATATTTACAGTTAGGTGTTAAAAATTATAGCTCCCTTTTTTTTTGTAAGATATAAAAAAACTGATAAATAAGTCACGCAAAATTTCCACAAACAATAAAAAAATTTATTGGGTACTTTTCAATCAATTTACTTTATTGCTTTTATTACTTCAAAAAAATCATCAGTAGAAAAAAATTATTTCTAAAAATTTATTCATTATTTTATTTTTAATAATACAGTATATTAATTCCGCTGGTAATAAATTATAGTTCCCTTTTTTTGTGCAAGAGTTATGAAAAAACTGATGAATAGGTGACATAAAATTAGCACAAATAATAAAAAAGTTTATCGGGTACTTTTCAATCAATTTACTTTATTACTTTCATTAATTCAAAAAAATCATTAATAGAAAAAAATTATTTCTAAAAATTTATTTATTATATTTTTAATAACACAGTAAATTAATTCCGCTCGAACAAATTATAGTTCCCTATAATAAAGTATAGTTTCTTATTTAAAATTATAGTTCCCTTTTTTTGTGCAAGAGTTACAAAAAAAATTGATGAATAGGTGACATAAAATTAGCACAAATACCAAAGTTTATTGTGTACTTTTCAATCAATTGACTTTATTACTTTTATTAATTAGAAAAAAATTATAGTGTGATAAAAATTTATTATTAATAACACAGTAAATTAATTCCGCTGGTAATAAATTGACTAAAGTAATAATTCAAATTTTGAAACACAGCAAACTTGATACTGAGAGTAGAGAGATGATCGGTAATTATTATCTGCAGTGATTATGATTACATGTGCATACGATGACGATGATAAAATCGATAGCAATCTCCGTTCGTCTAGCTCCGTCACAAAGTAATTGAATGACTGTGTATAAACCCATACACATACCTGCACAATCATTTCTCTGGGACGAGCCTCTATTAAGTTACGAGAATATCTCGCCGTTCAAAGTTCGTTTTGACATAATATGTGCCTGGCTGGCTCCGATTGTATATATATTTATATTACCCGCCAGATCGATCGATCCTTTGCATATATATTCACAAAGGTGAAAAAGTACTATTTTTTATTCCGTGATTCGCTTTATATTACTTCTCTCCATACCGTCAATACCCATATTTGTCCTGTATTGATGTTTTATATATCTAACGGGCTAATATGCGTCTAGGTCCCCAGACATGTAACCCGGGCTTGATCGATTTTACATTCATATGCAATGTAAACGCTACACTAGTACTACAGGCCGCAGTTGGCTATCAAAGGGAGTTTTTTTTTATTTTTCAAAAGCACACATTCCATAAAAATTTTTTATTAGACAAATTTTATTAAATTGCGAATACTTTATTTTTGTTTCAAGGATTTATGGGGCTAGTCGAAAGTCAGATGCGAGAAATTTGCATTATTCAATGTTTCATGTAATGGTCGATGTTTGATGTCGTAATTAGTTGAGTGTTTACAACGTGTTAATTACGATGACGACGCAATGGGAATTTTCGGAGACAGATATTGTCAAAGTGTTGGCAAGAAATTCATTAAAAGTTTGCTGGAAGTTTAAGATAACTTTTTGATTTTAAATGACTTGAGGACGTGACTTTTTGCGAGATAGTGAAGGATGTAGCGTTACTAAACGACGAAAGTATTTTTTTTTTAAATGTAATTTTTCGGATGGAAAATTTAACTTTTTTTATTTTTGATCCGTATTTTAAAAAAATTATTATTTTAAAAATAATTCAAGAAAAAAATTCGGTAATTATTTACAAGAGGGGTCTACCATTTTAAATTTCATTTTTTTGAAAATTTTGGTTTATTTTTTTTTAAATAAGTAAAAAAATGAACAATTAAAAAAAAAATAAGTTGATTACCAAAATTTGAACAACTTTTCAAAAAAATTTATAAATTTTTTGGAGAATTGGGGTATTCAACTTTTTTTTTTTTAATTGTTCGTTTTTTTATGTACTTTTTAAAAAAAAATATACCAAAAACTTCAAAAAAAGATAAAATAAAAATTTTATCCAAAAACATGAAAGCCAAAATTTTTTCCAATTTTCAAAGGCAAAAAAGTTATCGAAATATTAAAAAATATTTAAAAATTGATAATTTTTCACATAGATATGGCCAAAAATAGGTTTGACCCCACTTGTAAATAATTATCAAAAATTCTTAAACTAAAAGAATAAAAAATTTTTTTTGCTCGATAAAAAATGAAAAAAATCATCAAAATTTTAGTTTTTATATTTTTTATTGAAAAAAAAATTGATGATACTATTGTGAGCGAATAATAGATTTATTGAAAAAAGTATAAAGTAATTGTACAATTGATTTTTCTATTGTAGGCGTACAAAATTAAATTTTCTGTAGTAAAAAAAAAAAAAAAAAAAATGAGTATTGAAAGTAAAAAAAATTTCTAACCCAGCACAATTCAGTGACACAAAACCAAAGACGATTAATCATAAAAAATTTCCGGCAGTTATATTTATCATGCTCGAGAATTTTAATTGAGCGTAAAATTAATTTTAACGAGCCTAAGCAGAAAGTAAACGACCTCTGGATATAATTAAGCGAACAAAATTTGAAATTGAGCTTAGACGGAGGGAGAACGGAGACAAAAGTCAAAAGTTATAAACCGATCGCCTGAGATAGGGGATACATTAAACGAAGGTTAAAGATACGAATTAATGTTGAATGTTTACCGTTTAACGTTTAATGTACACATGTTTATCTAGATGTACAGCATTATATATATTTAACAGTTAAAAAGTATAGGGCAAGTGGGTATAGCACCGATTCCTCAGCCGGAATCGCCCGATCGCGTGCAATAGAGCATTAGTCCATTAAAGCGCTGTGAGCTTTTATAGGTCACGCTTTTCGCGTTTATCCTTCCGAGTTATTTTGGTCTTTCTTTAATTTCGTCCAGCCCCTCCTCGTCTATCCACCCGACAGAAGTCCTTTACTCTTTCTTTCTCAGGTTCTCGAACATCATGTTACCATTGATATATGAACATGATTCGGCCGCTATTGCTGAATAAAATAGTATTATAAATATCCTTTAGCCTTTTATGCATTCTGGAGTAAAACACTAGCTCGAAATACTGACATTTACTCTTAACTTACAAACTTTAATTGACTTTGTAATCTAATACGCCGATAAATCTACTCTTGTCCCTAGTTATCTGCTAATGAGATTTCAAAATCGGCTTAGATTGGAATTTAATGGCTGACTAATCGTTTTAATATCAAAAAAAATATTTTTTAAATTAATGAATTAAAATTTAAAAAAACTATAAAAAATTATTCCTTATAATTATCTATACTATTAAGAGAATAAGAAAATGCTCCATCTCTATAGATACATAATTGAGATATGATCTTGTATCTTGTGAACTATTGACATTTTTAAAGATCTAAGCTCATCCCGATGTAACGCTGATTGAGACGTTTCATTTGAGTACCCACATCAATTTTTCATATATGTCATATATTTATATATATTATATATATATATATGTATATATGAAAAATATATCAAAAATGCATGTGGGTACTCAAATGAAAGCTCTTGATGAGTGTAACATCATGATGAGCTTATATCTTTAAAAATGTCAATATTTAAAGAAGTACAGTGTAATTTAATAAATTACTTGTAGAATATTGATATTTTTAAAGATCTAAGCTCATCCCGATGTTACGCTCATTGAGACCTTTCATTTGAGTACCCACATCAATTTTTCATATATTTCAAAATTTTATTTATTTATAGTTCACAAGTCACAGCAGTCACTTCGTGACTGCAAGGCTGCTAGCTCATACTTAAATTATTTTTTTTTATATAAAAAATAAACTAAATTTTTATATAAAATATGAATTGAATTTTTATATAAAAAAATGAAGTAAAGTTTTTATATAAAAAAAAAAGTAAAGTGACATCCGACGGATGGTTTAAAAAAAAGAAGGGAAATTGCGGTTTATAGACCACAAAAAATAAAAAAGAGGGCGGAATTTTTAAGCATAACAAAAGATATGAGTGAGTATTATTAGGAGTGAGGAGTATTATAAGTAATGGAAAGAAAAAGAGTTGCTGAGTGTAATGTAAATTGTTTAGAGTAGCTAAAGTGTCTGTACTCGTATTCGTGAGGATAAAGAGAAAAAAATTGAAAAGTCTTGTGTGGATAAAAGAGTAAAAGACGTCGACGAAGGCGGAGACGGAGATTCAAAATGAATATGCAGTCTTTTAATGATGAAAGAGGAATAACTGCAGTGGCATTTTTTACTGTTACATATAGATGTATCTTATATGTGTGTACTGTACATATAAGAGAAAAGTTTGAGTAGCATGTGTATAATGTTGTGTACAGCCTGGGGCATAAGGGAGCAAAGAGTGTAAATGTCAAGGGCGCTCCAAGTGAACTGTGCTTGTGTTGACGGTGAGATATTGCCGTGGGACAGATTTACCGCGACATATCATTGAAATGAGTGAAATAAGTATCTGGGTACACAGAAAATATTTTAACGAAAAAACCGAATTCCGGCAAAAAAACTTACGGAAAATTTTCAGGGACGGGATTTTTTTTATAGAAAAATAATAAGAAATAAAAAACTTATCAAAGTGAATCATAAGTTATATTAATAAATAATTATTTTTTAGTAAGAAAGAAGCAATGTTGATTTTAAAATAACAGACTGCCATAACTGGTTAGTTACCCTTTAAATAGCCAAATATTTTTCTAATAAAACCCGCATGACATCTTTGCTCCGGATGACATTAATAATTACTTAAATATTTGAATGCTCGCCAGTATCAAAAATTCATGCTCTTTGGCGTCTTCGAATGACCCCGCTCGATATAAATATATTCGAAATTTTTCATTATTCATTATATATTATTTATTTACTGTGTTCCATTGTGAATCGTTGAATTAGCAAAACCCGTTGTCATGATAATCTTTTACTCGAGACAGTAAAAAATTTTGCGTCATTGCATCAAAAAATTTTATGTTAAATATTTGACAATTTTTTATGTTAATTTAACAGAATAAAGGTTAAACCCCCATGAGAAAAAATATTAAAAAAATATATTTTAAATATATTAAAAATCTATAAAAAATATGTATAGTAAATATATTTTTAATAACTAATTTTTGGCCGATTTTCATATATATTTTAGATATATTCAAAATATATCTTAAAATCATAAAAAATACATAGCTAAAAATATATAACCCGGGAAAAAAATACTAACAATATTTATTTTAATTTGCTATTTGTGCAAATTTGCAAATTTTTCAAAAAATAAAATTTTAGATAGTAAATATAAAACAAAACTTAAAAATATCAGTTCCAAAAGCACTATTTATATTAAATTAGATCGTTTTACTTAAATTTATATATTTATATGATTCACCGTTGATATTACGACATTGAATATATCTTGCCAGATATAAGAGTAATCCAACAACTGGGCATTACGTATTATATTTTCTAAAAAGACTAAACTTACCCACAAGTCACAAGTTACCAGTCACAAGTCACGTCCGCTCTCGGATCTTTAATGTATCTAATATCTAAACCATCATGCATATTTATTAGAAAGTATTAATCCAAGGCTCTTAAAATAAATTTTCTCAGTGGTAATTGCATCTCTCATCAGTCCTTAACTTCCCAATTGCTGATTCAAATACAAAGAATCCGCCAATGAATAACTTTATACTATTTATACCGATACCGATATATTTAAATAGTAAACAAATTATTTTAATTTTAAATACAAACAATATATATACATACATTTGAAATAAAAATATACAAAGTAGTTGGAAAAAGGAGCGACGTTGAAAATAATTCAACTCGCACTATAAATACAATATGGCATTCAGTTCTGCGTGGAACGTCGCACTGAGATGTTCAAAAGACATTTTTTTTTGCGCGCTTTTTATTTCCTTTTAAAAAATTTTATTAATTTGTTTATTTATGGTTAAAAATAAATTAATAACAAAAATTTGGTCAAAATTTTTGAACCAAATTTTTTCTATTTTAATTTTTTGTCAAGTGCGATAACAATAATAATAATAATAACAATAATAATAAAAATTTTCAATTTTTTTTAGCGGGAAGTTCAAAACAATAATAATAATAATAATAATAATAATAATAAAAATTTCAATTTTTCTTAGCGGGAAGTTAAAAAAAATAAATAATAATAATAGTAATAATAATAATAATAATAATAATAATAGTGTTTAATTAAATGAGTGAAAAAAATTTTTGGCAATGGAAAAATTAAGTCTAGCGGAAATTACTCGCCGTAAAGACAGAAGACGACGTCGGGGGTGGACTGTGGTAGTGGGTCATGAAGTTCGGTAAGTTTTACAACTTATTGATGATAAATAACACACTTGCTGACCGCTAAATGAGCAATTGCAGGATTAATTGGTAAATACGAAGGGTTGACAGCGGATTAATAGTCGGTAGAACAGGGACGGTGGTTTATCGGCTTTCGAAGACCGTGTGTTAGTGACAAGTGTCGCCATCGTCAAAAGAGCTTCTAAGTAATTAGCGATGCCTCGTACTGTACGTATTGCCGCGCAGTACAGTAGTTGTTTTGCAATTTCAGATATACATGTGTGTTCCACACTCGATAATATGTAGGATGTCGGGTTCGAGCGGCGGAAATTAATGTATAGCACTGATGATACGCCGATCATTTTGAGGTATCATATTTACCGGGAATCGATGATAAATATATATTATATGTTTTATTAAAATAAACCTCTTTGTTGAGAGTTTAGAGTTTAATAACATTTGTTGAACAAAAAAGATTCTTTGTTTTATTTGAGCGATTTATTGAGCTTTGTGCTCGTAGACTCTCGATTAGAGATAAAATTGTTTACTGGCGATTCTACCGGGAACCAATGAATCAATTATTGTGAGACCGGTAGCTGCGGTGGTGAATCACGCTTTGTTTCCTTGTAGGTATCATATCGTGTTTATTTAATGATATTAAAATAACACTTTGATGATTTTTTTAGCGGGAATTTATGAATTATTTTTATAAAAATTTTTTTTTTAACCCGTCGAAAAAATTACGTTGAGTTTAATGACTTATAATTGGCACCAAACTTTAATATAACATCCCCTCTGAATATCTTAATAGTTATTTTTAATTTCTAATAATTTAAAAATACTGAAAAATCGTTTAGAAAAAAAAACTTACGAAATTGAACTTTTTTTACGAAAAAAGTCGCAGAAATTTTGATTTTTACGACATCGAAAAAAAACCGACGCCATTTTATTCGGGAAACAATATATTTTGAGGAAAAAAATCAATATTTGATGAAGTTTGAAGTTACGAATTTCGGTCAGCCGCTTAAAATGAAAATAAGACATTTAAACATGCAAAATAATATAAAAAGATTTAGTTTTTTGTCATAAAACTCTTTTATTATAATTATTACAATAGAAAAATATAAACATCTTCAAGAATCTCAATTAAATCAGTCATAAATTAAACTGTCTCATTTATAAATCTTCTAAATTAAAAATACGAATCATTAGAATTGGGTGAATGAAAAAAAAGAAACATTTGCGGTGTGACAGAAAAAAATAATAGAGATGAAAAATAATTACGCTGGAGAAATTAATTAAATCCGGCCTCCATTGATGATCATCAAAAGAAGCTCAATTGGAAAAAGCACTCGGTTATTTAATAGATAATTAAAGTTTATATCGCTTTAAATTAAGTTTGTAATTGTAATTTTATTTTTTACTTTTTTAAATGCTTTCAGAAGTTTTATATTGGAAAATTAGGTTATACTTTTCACGGTAATTGTATTGCGAAGAAAATTGTGTAATTAGAAAAAAATCTAAAAATTTATTTGAACTACATTGAAAAATTTTCGAAAGAGCTTTATTTTTACTCTGTTAATTGAGTTACAATAGATGGAAGTATAATTTTATTAAGAAAAATCTATACCGATTATACTCACGATAATTGTTCGTTTAATTACTTTTTAAATTTCATAACTTGAAAGCGTTTTTCTCGGTGAAATTAATGTACATTTTACAGAAGTTGATTGAGAAAAAAATATGTAATCGTAGAGTTTTGTAATTTGCTATCACTTCAAGCGATAATTGAAGTTTTTTCATAAATAGGATGGAAATTAGAGTTTTTAATATCGAAAAATAATAATTTAAAGAACATTTTTAATATTAATTAATTCTTTTTAATTAATATTGTCATAAATATTTTTCTCACCATATTTTCATATTCAATATCAAATTAATGTTGTGAAAAATCCATTACCTTTTTTAATTAACTGTAAAATTAAAAATTAACATCATATTTTATTCTTGTAACCTAATTATTTATTTAAAAAATACTCAAATTTATGATAAAAATTTTCAATTTTTCTTTATTAAAAATTTAATTTTTTTCATCAAAAAATCTAATTAACTTTCTAAAAATAAGTAAATTAAATAAAATTTTTTCTCAGACTTTAAATCATTTAAAACACTATCAAAAATTGTTGCGGCTCTATCTTAAGTAAATTTTATTATTGGATCAAACCCAATGAATTAAAAACATCTAAAATATTTTTTTAAGACTAATATATAATTATCTTTTAGGTTGGCAATGGCCTGGTCGGCTCGGTGGTCACTTTTCGAACGAGTGGGACCCGGGTTCGATCCCAGCACGCACCACTATTTTTCAGTGATTATAAATAAAAATATGTGCGTTACGTTACGTTGCCAACCTCTGGAAGTGGTAGAGATCTAGAGATAGCCGGGCGGCACACGTCTGACTTGGGCAATCACCCATTTAAGCAACAACTTGAATGAGTGACCACTCTAGTCGGCGTTGGCTAGCGCGAGGGATCTCTGCACACTAGGAGAGGGGCCTAATGCTCCAGTGGTCGATAAAGAAAAATTTCTTATCAATCACTGTAGACTTAACCCAGCTCCGACTGTACTAATATGGGTTTTCTCTGTGGTTTTCCCATGTTACTGTTCCAATAGCCGAGTGGTGAGGATCAGGGTGAATACGGTACAGAATGCACAAGTCGGTCCACAGCCGCCGCAATGATAAGGCAGGTTAACTAAGCAGAAAGGCTTAGGGTGTAAAAGGGCGTTATTACGCCTGTACATTAGAAATCCGTTAAATAAATATATAATTATCTTTTATATAATCGTTGTTAATTCTAAAAAAGTTAAAAATATCCATGAGAATTAGTAAATTTTTATTTATTTACATAACAAATCCTACTTCGTAAAAAATGTACAATCATGTTATTATATAATCTCGTAATTGCCCATTGAAGATAAAACTAAAGTATAATAATAGACTGAGAAAAATGAAAAATCATTGCTAGAATTTATTGAATTAAATAAATTTGATCAATTTCTTAAAAAAAAAAATTTTACACAGTAAAAAGTTTTGCGTCACAAATTTTTGTGTTAAACATTTAATGAAAATTAATTTAGCAGATATTTAATAATTTTTAAAACTTTTTCAGCAAATAAATTATTGCAAAAACCGTTTAAAAAAAAAATTGACGGAGAAATTTAAAAAAATTAAAAATGCAATTTTTTTAAAATAATTTTTTGTTTGTTAAAAAAAATTAAAAAATGGTCAAGTGACCGATAACTTTAATTTCATAAACATTTAAAATAAATTATTGCAAAAAACGTTTAAAAAGAAATTGACGAAGAAATTTTAAGAAATTAAAAATGCAATTTTTTTAAAATAATTTTTTGGAATAAATTTTTGTTGAAAAAAATTGTCAAGTGACTGGTAACTTTAATTTCATAAACATTTAACACTTTTATGTGTAAATTTTACATTAATTTTTATAAATCAACACAAAAAAATGTTAAATATTTAATATAAAAATTTTTAACACAAAATTTTTTTACGCAAAATATTTTACTTTGTATCAAGAAGAATTTTATTTGTCAGTTTGATAAAAAAAAATCTTCAAACAGCATTCCCAGATATAAAAATAAAAGTGTTTAGATATTTATATATTTTTTTTTTTTTTTTTGGTGCATCAAAGAAAATAGTAAGATATTTGAAAGTACAAAATAAAATAAGCGGATTTATGGATCTCTTACACGTTGGTTCGCTGATATGATGGGATTGGAGGATCGGATAAATAGCATAGGAGAGGACACAGACCGGAATATCAGAATAAAGCGAGTAGGGTGCGCGAGCACGATGCAGCGACTGTTCCCGGGGGTGAAAGGAACCAGACAAGGATGAGGAAGAGGAAGAGGATGAACCAACATCACTAGTACCAGCAGCTCCAGCAGCGGGCTGCGCCTCTACTCGTCCTGTGACACGACGTGGTTACCAGTCACCATTCCACCGAAGGATACATTGACGTTTAAAGTGGAGGAGTGTGCACCAACTTTGTGTGTCGAGTCTAGTGTAGTGTACACTCTCGTTGCCTCAGGTTGAGGTTGTAGCTTCTAGTCGGACTGGGGCTGAGCGTAGAGGTAGCGGAATGCGACGAGCGCTGGCCTCTGCTCGGGCTTGCTCCTTCGTCGTACTCAGTATTACTACGTGGTTCATGTAACGCGGATCTTCTCTGCTCCCCCCGTGCTCCAAAATCTACTTATCTTCCTGTAGCTCCTCATCACACACTTGTCTTTAATTAACGCATCCAATTACCGCGGATTATCCCCATGTGTGTCAGTGATTAGTTCGCCAGTTCACCAGTTTGTTGTTTGTAGTGTTCTTTATTAAACCTTATTTTTATTGCCTTATTTTCGTTTTATTTAACAAACTCATTTTGTCTCGAGGTAATTATTGTGATAATTATTTTATTATTGTGGAAATAAATTAGTACTCAAGCATTTGGATTTAATTTTGGGGTTTTTAGTGAAGAAATTTATAAAAATCTAGATAGATAATTAAGAAATTACCTTGTATCTCGTGAAATATTGACATTTTTTAAAGTATAAGCTCATCCCGATGTTACACTCGTCAAGACCTTTCATTTAAGTACCCACATCAATTTTTCATATATTTATATATATTATATATATATGTATATATGAAAAATATATCAAAAATGCATGTGGGTACTCAAATGAAAGCTCTTGATAAGTGTAACATCGGGATGAGCTTATATCTTTAAAAATGTCAATATATTGACATTTTTTTTAACTATAGTGAAGAAAGTACAGTGCAATTTAACAAATATCTTGTGAAATATTGACATTTTTAAAAATATAAGCTCACCCTGACATTACACTCATCAAGACCTTTCATTTAAGTACCCACATCAATTTTTCATATATTTATATATATTATATATTTGTATATATGAAAAATATATCAAAAATGCATGTGGGTACTCAAATAAAAGCTCTTGATGAGTATAACATCGGGATGAGTTTATTTCTTTACAAATGTAAATATTTAAGAAAGTGCAGTGCAATTTCATCAAAGTCGCTATTTATCAAAAAATTTTACTTATTTATAGTTATTTAATTATGTTAATGGAAAAAATAAGCATTGAAAAAAAAAATTCGAGTTTTTTTTTAGTGAAAAAATTTTAATTAAATAATTCACTTTTGTATTTTTAAAATAAGTAAATAATTGTAAAAAAAAATATTTAAATTTTGTTGTGTTTTTATCAGTCTCAAAACTTGACTAGAATATTTCGGTCCTGAAATTGATAATTTAGAAAAATTTCAATTTACATGGAAATTAGACTGACAAAAATTAACATTTAAATAAAATTTCTAAACTGACACAGTGGAAAACTTTTAATATCACACGGATGTCGGGTTACATAAGCTCGGAATTAATAAAAATTAACATATTCTATAAAATATCACTATTAATTACAGTCAAAATTAATTGACGTGCAAAGAGTGGCGGGTAAATTATAGGAATAGGTTTTGCATTCTACATTGTATAACGCAGAAAAAATAATAGAGGTTAGACAGCCAGTAAGATAACGAGCTCTTATTTTCTATCCCGACCCTTGCACATCTAGAGACAGACAGAAGCTGACAACCAGAGGTAATGCACTGCAGCGTTGCTTTCCGAGGTCGATCTGTTATTTTAATCGAAAATACACGGTCACATTCTCGTGCATACATTTTACTCATACGTCGACACATTACCGCGCAAATTGAAGAAGACCCGCACATTACGTACATCTTATTAGCAATTCTAAAATAACAATACCGTTTTATATATATTTAAAAGCTAACTACGCGATTAACGATAATAATAATTATATTAAAAATTTATAATAATAAAATTCTGTCTTTTGAAACGTCGATTAAATATTAAACATAAAGCAAAATGTAGATCCACTTTTTTGATATGCTAATCACGACATAAATTTACAATTATCTGATTGACATTTCGCCGGGTCACTGTGAATTGATAATTGACAGTAATGTTCGTTGTAGTTATTCGGAAAAAAAATTTACTCAGTGGATAATTTTTAATTCATTAAATATTTAATATTTCCGGATGAAAATTTACTCCGAAAAGAATTTTATTTAAATTATTAATAATAAAAACATTGCGCAGGAATTTTTTTTTTTATTTTTAATGAATAAAAAATATAAAATTAAAAATAAGATAAATTTTTTGAAGTATTTGTTAGTAATTTTTGGCATACGAAACTTGTTTCAGCAAAATAAAAATTTATTTTAGTAACAAAAATTCTCCTCAGATATTTATCGGATTAAATTTCATATTCACTTCGAATTTTTTATCGTGTAGTTTTATAGAATATAAAAAAAGAACGAAAATTTTCAGAATTTATGAACAGGAAGGGTAGGCCAAAATTTGTGAGTAGAGGCAAGTAGAAATAATAAATAAAATAATAATAAAGACACCCGAGATTAGTTTGACAAACGCGAAAATTATTCACGCTCCGACGTTATGATAAAGATTTTTGTTTATCATCACGATAAATCCACAATAACATAATAAGATAAGTTGCTTTCGCTAAGTCAAGGCTTTGATGACAACTTAGAACTGGCACGGGACCGAAATCGATAATGAATAATGAAAATCAGATAGTTACCGGTTACACTGTCGTGGGTGAATAATTAAACTGTCGGCGGTGCAGAACCAAAATGTGGAGCAGTTTCAATTTTTTAGAAAGGACTGATTTATTAAATTTTGATTTGACTTTGAAAACTTACTTACTGATTTTTGATACTAAAAATAGCAACTTTACATAGAAAAAAAAATTAATTTGAATTAAGAAAATAATTTTGAAAAGTTTCATTCACGGAAAAAAGAAAAATTACATTATAAATAGTAATAAGTGTCGTTTTTTATAAAAAAAAAAATAAAACTAGAAAAATTGCATAGTCAATTTATAATGATAAGTTTTTAGGTTGCATTCGGAAATGCTCTATCTCTAGATACATAATTAAGAAATGACCTTGTATCTTGTGAACTATTGATATTTTTAAAGATATAAGCTCATCCCGACATTACACTCGTCAAGACCTTTCATTTGAGTACTCACTTGCATTTTTGATATATTTTTCTATATTATATATATATGTATATATGAAAAATATACCAAAATTCATGTGGGTACTTAAATGAAAGCTCTTGATGAGTGTAACATAGGGATAAGCTTATATCTTTAAAAATGTCAATAATTAAGAAATGACATTGTATTTTGTGAACTATTGACATTTTTAAA